>JAKUCV010002569.1:0-39866 GCA_028386065.3 Turnera subulata | reverse complement strand
CTAGCTTATCCGTGACAGGGCCCGGAAAGATAAAATTGGATAATTGGATTTTGTTGAGTCTTTTGGTCGGTTTTTGATTGTTTTTGGCCTTGAGTAACTTTAGTGTCCATATTGATGGTCTTTCCATTGTCGTGAGCACTTCGGACTCACCCCTCACCTGCGGGCTTTCATCCCGTAGGATGAGTTGTTTCATGTACAGGCTTAGTGCATTCCAGACAGGCTGCAGCGTTATCCCTTGGACAGGGCTCGGATCCATAATTTGCATTTGTGTCGCATACAGTG
The DNA here is from genome assembly GCA_028386065.3 of Turnera subulata. NCBI lineage: Eukaryota > Viridiplantae > Streptophyta > Magnoliopsida > Malpighiales > Passifloraceae > Turnera > Turnera subulata. Next base: position 39,584 of record JAKUCV010002569.1, on the reverse strand, counting down.
TTAGTGAGTTATTTAAGTCTTCCGCTGTGCATGTTTTTATTATTATTGGGCCATTGGGCCGTGTTGAGTTATTTTTGTTGTTATTATTATGGGCTGTCGAGCCCGAGTTATTGCTGTTCACACTGTATGCTTGGGCTTATTTGGTTGGGTTGTCACAGTTCCGGCTCGTGTTTACTGTGTACGGTAAATTCGGGTCGGGGCGCTTCATATATATATATATATATATATATATATATATATATATATATATATATATATATATATATATATATATATTATGTGATTTACTCTATTATTGTTATCTGATAAGAATTATATTAGCTTTAGCATAAAAAAAAAAATTATATTAGCTTTAGATTGATAAACTTTACAACTGATAAGATAATATTGTTATTCAAAACTATCCTTTTATCATTTTATTTATTGTGTATCTCTTTACAAATTTCTTGTCCTTCTTCTCTCTTTAAATACAGATACAAGACTCTCTATCTGTGTAAGTGAAATAATAGTCTGTATTTCTCTATTCATTCATTCTCTTTCACTCCTTTATTTTGTTTCTATTTATACTACACAAGGTCTAGATACACTCTGTGTGTGATACATTTTCTCTATCATTCACTCATTCTCTCTCATTCTTCTTTTGTGTTTTTATTTGTATAGGTACGAATGTTGGTATAGTATTAAAGTTATTTTGTCACTCTTAATTAAGCATCCTGTTTGTTTTTATATTCTTTTTATTTCTCCAATCTATTTTAATTATTTTTTTTTGTTTGTGCAGAAAAATAATCCCGTGGAACCCACGGGAAGTGAGCTAGTTAGAGAATTAAATTGCAAGTACTGTACGTGGCAAGCCACGTTCGAGACATCCTGAACATCCTGATGTATTAAAGAAAGACAACTTAAGAGGAGCTGAGTCAAACATTATGCAACCCCACCGGATGAGAGAAACCTAGTGACCCAACCAGACGGCCACCCGATTACACTAGACATGAGTCAAAGATACCTGTTCGCGCACGAACAGCAAGCGACCCTCAACTTACCGATCCGACTGTTTGAAGAGCCGAACCTACAACCGGATCCGACCGTTGAAAGGACGAACGGACGGTGTCGCGCGTCCTGAACCGGGTTTTAAAATTGACTTGCCGATCCGACCGTTGAAAGGCCAAACCGACCACCGAATCCGACCGTTGGAAGGCCGAACGGACGAATGTCACGCGCCCTGTACCAGGTTTTGGTGTTTTTGGGTTTTATAAACTAGGTTATCTAGGAAGACATGATAAATTCTACACTATTGTGCGATAAATAAAAATATAAATTTGATAAAGAATAATCTGATTCTTGTTGATTGGATTGTGTGTGTATCGTCCCAAGAAAGGAAATGGCCTTATATAGGCGTACAAATTATTCATCGGAAAGGCTTAACTAAATTACAAAATTCAAACCCCCAGTCTGCTTCCCGAATCCTTAACGATAAGATACAGACATTCGAAATCCTTCCCAAACCTTTTCAAGTTTGAAAACACCTCCGTGAGATATCCTCCTCGAAATTTGAAACTCAAAAGCTCCCACAGAATCAATTTCAAAATCAATGAGCCTTCCACTGGGATTCTCTGTCTTGACAGCCTTGACACATAATACTTGACCATCGTTCTACCAACTTGACCCTTGACAGACTTGGCTCCTATTCTGCCACAAACTTGACAACGGACCACCGGCTTGAGACTTGACAAACTTGGCTCCCAAACGACTTGACAACCGGGCCACCGGCTTGACACTTGACAGACTTGGCTCCAAATCTGTCACCGACTTGGCAAGTGGGCCACCGGCTTGACACTTGACAGACTTGACTCCGAATCTGTTACCGACTTGAGAACCGGGCCACCGGCTTGACCGTGTCACCAAAGAGAACCGGGCCACCGGCTTGACCGTGTCACCAAATTCGTCCACCTGGCCGTCAAATAATTCTAATCCAGTAAATAAATGGGGCCTCTGAGTCCAGCCCATGGAAATTGTCTATTCCAAACGGCCCAAGTCTGAAACAAATTTTCTTTTAATTTTCTTTTATTTAATTTTTTAATTTTTCTGGGTAAGAGAGAAGAATACAGTTTTGCTTTTCTGCGTAAAGGCAGCACTTTGGAACTAGAAGGATAGATAATGCGACACTCAAGTTTTGCTTTTCCCTCTCGTTTGAAATGAAGAAGAAGAAGAAGCCATCTCTTCACACCCCAATCTTTCTTACAAACTTCTCCCTTTTACTGCAAAAGCTCGAGTCTTTTACATGATAGTGGCAGAGAAGAACAGACAATCTGTCTTCCTTCCCTTCTCCTATCAGCTTTCGTTGTAGATCTTGAGATTTATTGCCATCTCTTCCCCAGTTAACCCTTACTTCTATATGAGCTTTACTTGCCTTTCCCAGATACATTCCGTGTCCCCCCTATTTTTCCGTTAACTACTCCTTTGTCCTGCCTTTGTTGGTTACTCTTTTGTCCTGCCTTTGTTGGTTCAGTCCATACACTTCTGTTCCCTCAGTGGAATTTTTCCTTTTTTCAGCTCATCAGTATCTAATCCCTCTAAGCTATGAGTTCGTCTGTGCCTGAGGTGGGATCTAAAGATGGTGATCAGTCTGAGTACTTGGAACCGGCTATCTACCTAGAGAGTGACGAGGACGACCCTCCTCCTAGCCCTAGATATGTCCTGGTTGGAAAGATAATTGCCCACCACCGTCGCTTTAATGTGAAGGTTGTGGGGGAAACACTGGCTCGAGCGTGGAACCTGCCCAGATTACAAATTGAGGAGGTCCATGAAAACACCTTTTCTTTTATATTTGATTCAGAGGCTGACAAAGCAAGGGTGCTCACTTGTGCTCCCTGGAATGTTTCTGGTTCTCACATCTGCCTGGTGGAGTGGCCACCCCATATGACTCTGAGTTCTCTTCGCTTCAACCAGCTTAGCTTTTGGATTCAAGTCTCGGGGCTTCCTCCAAACCTCATGAAATTGAGCAAGGCCAGGAGAATTGGGTGTCTCTTTTCTGAGGTCCTGGATATTGAGTTACCCATGGATAATTCACTTCTGTGGGGCGACTTTTTCCGTATGAAGGTAGTGGTGCCAATCGATAATCCGCTGCCTGTGAGCTTCATCACTCAAGGACCTGATAACACTACGGCCAGAGCCGTGTTCCGATATGAAGACCTTTATGACTTCTGCTACTACTGTGGCAAGCTGGGTCATGTGGAAAAAGACTGTGCTGCTTGGTTTGCAGATAAGAAGGTTGGCAGGCAGGGACGTCATCCTGCGAATTATGGGGCCCATCTCCGAGCTACAAAAATGGCGTCTCGTCGACCCTGGTTATTCAATAAGCCTTCTGTAGCTGCCAAGTCTGTGCCATCTAGCAACCATGGGGTGGCGCGTGATGACTCGTCCTCCAACGGCGCGTCTGCTCAGCAACAGGTGGGCATTGAAGGAGGTGCACGTGATTTCCAAGGGGGCACTCCGCCTTTTCCTTTTACGGCTGTCCCCCAGTCTAGTGGTGGGCATGGGAGCATGCACATCCCTTCAGGTGCTTTCGGGGATATCGATAAGACTGTCTTGGCTAGTCTGACCAAAGCAGTAATGCCATGTGATGACCCTCAAAAGACTATGCTGGTACAGAATGCTTTGGAAGCAATGTTCAAGGCGGGACTATCAGCTAACCCTATTTTTTCAAACTTGGTCAGCCCCCCGGCTTTGGACCTCAAGGCGCCTCCCAAGCCCAACGTGTCTAAGAACACGCCCAGGAAGCGGAAAGCCCAACTTGAGGGTAGTCTTGCCAAAAGGGCCAAAAAAGGTAACGAGCCCTCTCGTGCCTTATCCAAGGGTAAGGGTATCAAAATTAGTGAGCCCGGTAAGCCTATTACGACAACTAAGATCGGCCCCTTGTTTGTCGGTGACCCTCCATCGCTCCTTTCTGGCGACTATGTGCTTCACTCTCAACACACAGCTCCAAAGGCTAACAATACTATCCCCTCTGAGCAGTCGACTCTCCCTGGGTCTCCTGATAAGTCAGGGGAGATGTTAGACAGGAATCACCTGGCTTCTCCGGTTGTTCCTCCTTCCCTCCCCAGAGAATCACCTGCCTCAGTAGCTGTAAGCTTGAATACTTATGATGTGGTGCCTTCTCTTCCTAACGCGGATCCTACTATCTCTGATAATATGGCGGTGGTGGCTGGCCAACAGCCACAAGCAGATAAATGAGCCTTATCTCCTGGAACTGTTGCGGATTGGGACAGACCGCAACGGTTCGAGCCTTGCAACGGCTCATCAGGAAGCACCGTCCGTGTGTGATTTTTCTGTCCGAAACAAAACAAGGCACTGTCTATTTGGAGTCCCTACGAAGGAGATTTGGTTTCTCTTCTAGCTACTATGTTGATCCTCAGGGACTTTCGGGGGGATTGGCCCTATGGTGGGGAAGTTCTGTACATATGCAAGTTCTTGGCTCTTCTCGTTTTTTTATTGATGTTTCTGTGAAGGTGCCATGCTATTCTGGAACCTGGCATGCTACCTTTGTTTATGGTAATCCCGTCAGGAGCGGTCGTCAGCATGTCTGGGATGCTTTAGCAGGTCTGCGTCTGAGTAGAGACGATTGCTGGGCTTGTATTGGCGACTTTAATGCTTTTACTGATGCTACGGAAAAGGCGGGGGGTAGGGAAGTCAGTTGGTCTCAGTGTCAGCCGTTCAGAGAGTTCATTGAGGACTGTAACCTTCTGGACTTGGGATGTAATGGTAGTCTGTTTACATGGATCAGCCGCCATCATGGGAGCAGGTTCATCAAGGAGCGGTTAGACAGAGTTCTAGTAAGCCCAGATTGGAGGTTGTTGTTTGATAAAGCTCAAGTGGTTCACGGTGAGTTTGCTGGGTCTGATCATAGACCCATTATCCTCCTTTTCAAATCTTGGTCTCGCTTAGTTAAGAGAAATTTTCGGTTTGAGAGTTGTTGGGTGGATGATCCGGGGTGTGCTGAGGTTATTGAGAAAGCGTGGCTGACCCCTTGTAGCGGTCCAGCCATGGCTGCTATCACGCACAAATTGAACCGAAGCAGGTCCCAATTGTCTAAGTGGAAGGTAACTACCGGATGTATGAATTTTCACGAGATCGAATCCCTTCTCTCCCAACTAGAATCCCTTTACAATGGCCCTTATTTGGTGGATGACCAAAGAAGGGAGGCTGAGTTGCGGGAAAGACTGGAGTTCCTGTGGAAAGCGGAGGAAAAATATTGGCAGCAACGATCCCGTGTGAAATGGTTGGAAGCGGGGGACCGAAATACCAGGTTTTTCCATCTAAGTGCTGTCCAAAGGCGCCAGGCAAATCAAATCCTGATGCTTAAAGATGAGAGCGGTGGGTGGATTCGGGATGAGAGGAATTTGGAGCATCATATTACAGGTTTTTTTCAGAACCTCTTCTCCTCTAACGGAAGTGTGGTGCCCGACTCTATTGCCAATGCTATTCCTCCGCGTGTCTCAGCTGCTATGAATTCCCGACTTGTTGCGCCCCTCCTTGATGATGAGGTTAAAAAAGCTGTCTTCCAGCTGGGCGGTCTCCGTGCTCCGGGTCCGGATGGCTTTTCGGGGGTCTTCTATCAAACATATTGGCCGACAGTGGGACCGGACATTACTACGGCAGTCCACTCCTTTTTTAGAGAGGGTACCCTTCCTAAAGAGTGGAATGAAACCAACATAGTACTTATTCCGAAAGTGCCTCATCCAGAATCGGTGAAGGATTTTAGACCGATTGGACTATGCAACTTTGTTTACAAGGTGGTCTCTAAAATATTGGTCAATCGCCTAAAACCCTTTCTTAATCAAATAATTTCGGAGGAACAAGCTGCCTTTGTCCCTGGGCGTGCCATTCAGGACAACGTTGTGATTGCTCATGAAGTTTTTCACGGATTGCGGAATTGCCGAAGCAGGAAGTCATTTGGGATGGCCCTTAAACTCGATATGTATAAGGCCTATGATAGTGTGGAGTGGAAGTTTCTGGAGGTGGTTTTGAGGAAGATGGGTTTTGCAGAGGTCTGGATTGGTTGGATTCTTCAATGTGTTTCTACTGTGTCCTACTCAATCCTTTTAAATGGAGGATCCACAAAAAGATTCCGGCCCTCTCGAGGACTCCGACAGGGCGACCCACTCTCGCCCTATCTGTTCATCCTCATTTCCGATGTCCTCTCTAACATAATCTCTATGGCGCGCAGAAGGGGTAGTATCCAGGGATATAAGATCAAAGCGAGCTGCCCTGCCTTGACGCACGTACTCTTTGCTGATGATGCACTAATCTTCGGCGTGGCGGACTTATCTGAGGCCTGCCAGCTGAAACACATTATCAACTCTTACTGTACTGCTTCTGGTCAAGCTGTAAATATGCAAAAGTCCTCTATATATTTCGGAAAAAATGTCCCAGCTTCTCGCAGATTGCTTATCTCATCGGTCTTGGGGATAGGAGTGTCGGATAGGCAAAGTAAATATTTGGGGCTGCCATCTATTTGGGGCAAATCCAAGCGTACTGCCCTCGACTTCCTTATGCAGAGAGTGGATTCAAAGTTGGCTTCCTGGAAACAAGGCTTTCTATCTCAAGCCGGAAAAGAGGTTCTCATAAAATCTGTCATTACCTCAATCCCCACATATGCCATGTCTGTCTTTCTGTTGCCTAAGGGTTTTGTAGAGGAGATCAACAAGAAGATAAGGCGATTTTGGTGGAGTAACAAACGGAATGGCAAATCTGTTCATTGGGCTTCGTGGGAGAAACTTACAAGCCCGAAGTGCTTGGGTGGCATGGGTTTTCGGGATTTGAGCCTGTTTAATGAGGCCCTACTCGCTAAGCAGGCATGGCGGATTGTGACACGTCCTAATGATCTTTGGGTTAAGGTGCTGAAGGGAGTATACTTCCCACAAGCTTCTTTCATGTCTGCCCAACTAACCGGATCTTCGTCTTGGTTATGGAGGAGTATATTGGGAGGCAGGACAGTTCTGGACAAAGGTGGGAGATGGAACATTATGGGGGGCAACGAGGTGAGGATTTGGGAGGACCGCTGGATCCCCGGTCTTGAGGGTTTTCGCATTTTTAGCCCTCAGCCCCCTCATGGAGGCCCACATTTGGTCGTGCACCTCCTCAATGGTGACTTCTCTGGTTGGAATGACCAGATCCTTTCTTCCTTGTTCACGCCCCAAGAGGTAAGAGCGATAAAGTGTATCCCTCTTGGGGTGCCGGGCAGTAGAGACAGGTTTGTTTGGCACCACACGGCTAAGGGTACTTATACTGTCAAATCTGGGTATATGCAATTGTGTAAAGAGCGACAGCAGCGATTGAACCTCGGGTCGTCTTCTTCTTCTAATCGGTTGGGGTGGCACAGTATCTGGAATCTTGAGACAACTCCGAGGGTGAAGAATTTTCTCTGGAGAGCTGTCTCCAATGCCTTACCCACTCAAGTTAACCTGGAAAAGAGGGGCATTGTTAGTTCCAATATCTGCAGGATATGTGAGACTCACCCAGAGACTGTGGAACATTTGTTATTCTTCTGCGAACATGCTAGAGCTACTTGGGTTGCCAGCTCTTTGGGGTTCCGGCCATCTCGGAGGGACTGCTCCAACTTCCGTGTGTGGTGGTTCAATTTATGCTCTAACAAGGTCTTGAATATGGACAATTGTGCTAAGGTTGGGCATGTATGTTGGGAGATTTGGAAAAATCGGAACGAGGCTTTGTTTGAAGGCAAAGCTCTCCAACCTTTGCGGGCTGTCAATAGAGCCAGCAGGTTGTCTTTGGACCTGCTTCAGCAGCGACAACCGGCTTCCACGGCCTCTCCCCCTCCGGCTAGTTATACCTGGGAACCGCCCAAACTCGGTTGGTATAAAGTCAACTCTGATGCCTCAGTGGACCTCAAGCAATGCCTTTGCGGGGTGGGCGTGGTAATAAGGAACCATAAGGGTGATCTCGTGGATGTGGTGGTTGCTAACTCGGCCTGTTCCTCGATTCTTCAAGGTGAGGCTCTGGGCCTCCTTGCTGGCGTCCAAAAAGCTGCCAACCTGGGCGTCGCAAGAGTGGTTTTTGAGATGGACTCTAAGGTGCTTGCTGATGCATTAAATGTGCCACAGATTGACACTTTGCCATGGGAGATACAAGCTGTTTGCTCACGTATTTTTCCTCTTCTAGGAAAATTTAATGTTATAAGGTTTTGTTATGTAAACAGAAAGGCAAATCGTGCTGCTGATCTCCTAGCGAGATTTGCATCCCAATCTTCTCTCAGAGGTGCCTGTTTATCAGAGTTACCTGCTGGCTTTTGTACGGTTATTGAGCAGGAGGCTCCCTCCTCTCATGCTTTGAATGAATAAAATGTTGTTTTGGTTTCAAAAAAAAAAAAGGAACTAGAAGGAGGAGCACAAAGTAGTGGCACAGCCTAGACTGATGCAATATTTCCCGGGAAAAAAACACGAAACAAATGTGTGCTGTGGATGCTTTGTCTGGCTTTAATTTGGGGATGGGTTTTCCCAATCTTTTTTTGTGGTCAATAAATTTATTTTTTCAATAATTTGGAGTTGAATAAAGTCGCATGAGAACAGCCGCAGTCAATATTTCTTCCGGGCCATTTGGTTCACTTAAATAGAAGTTTGACTCTTCTTTGTTTTGAAAAATACATTTGACCTACATAAATTGCTTGGAGAATTATGAGCAATCTACAGTATCCTAAATTGAGAGATCATATATGACCACTCATAAACTAATTTTTCCATTTCAATAAATTATAATTCAGATTGGTACAATAATCGTGCTTTTGAGTTCCATTAGTTAGGAATTAAAAAAAAATGAAAAGAAAAAGTAAAGGAGAAGAGAGGAAATGTAAGCATTCCCTCAACAATTTCTCATGAAATTTCTAAAGCACCCGTTTTCCTGCTCTAATTTCATGTAGGAAGAAGGTGTATACGGATTTAGAAATATGGGTTTAGTCCTAAGTGAATTGGTTTTATTTGAGTAAATTTTGAGGTTGAGTCCTTATAATTATGTGTATAGAAAATCTTTTGTAGGAGAATTACCCGCCAGAGTCACGTGCTTGAATTAGGTCGAATCAAAATGAATTAGGTTATTTAGGGCAACTAACTAAATAGACCAAAGACTTAACAAAAAGGTTTACAATAGAGTAAAAACATTTTTTTTGTATAGTTGGAATTTCTAATTTATCCAGATTATATGTCCTGAACTTCCTTTTGGCTCGATTATATACCTAAGTTTTACTCTCTTTTTTTTCTCATTCTATACCTGAAACTGAAATAGCCCGGGTGTTAATGTTTCACATTGCGATTAGTTTCAAAGTTTCAAGTGAATCCCAACATCCAAGCCCCCCCAAAGTATACGAACGGGACAACAAATAAAATTCGGAGTACAAAATTAAGACGAATATAGCGGACAAAAATTGAAAAGTCCATATATAAAGAAAAGTTTTTACCATACATACAATTGTAGCCCCTTTTTATATATGGTTGTACCATTCTAAACATAGGTGGGTAGCTAACAACCAAATGTTTCCAGCAAATTCTTTTAATTTTTTGGTGTAGCTGACAGCAGCATCCACGAATTCTACTTAGGACCATGTCTATTCTTTGAGGTGGCAAAACCAAAGCCCCACCGCCACCACACCATACCCATATACTTTACTACAAAATTACCCTCCAAAACAAAAACATTTATTTATTTAATCCCCCCAAAAAGCATGCCACTTTCTTCATCAAGCTTCTAGTAGTGCTGCTGACTCACCTTCACCTACACGTGTCAACACATCCACCCCGCAAGTGCCAAAGGACAACAACATATTTCATCGGCTTAATTAGAAAAATAGTGCAAAGAAATTGAAAATTCTAATGTCCAAGCAAAAAAAAAAAAAAACAAAACAATGTTATCATGCTTTTCTCAGAATTAGAAAAGTCTAATTGCGACAGGAACATAAAGGAGGAGAAAATAGGGAAATAGCGACATTAGCAATTAAGAAATGACAGGTTCCTTGGACCAGACGCATCTAATTTTTTTCTCTGAATTATTTTTTTTTTCTTTAATTGGTTTAGGTTCGGGCACAGGTTCGGTGGTAGACTTTTAAGCCCAAAGATAAGCACCTTCCTCACCCATATTTTCACCACCCACCACTACACCCCCTCTTGCTGCCCCCACCTCCTTTTTCCTTCCCCTTTCTTTCTTTTTTGCAAGAACTTAGAAAAAAGCTCTCTTCCCTTTCACCAAAACTGTTCACAGATGATCATCACTGATCAAGAAACCATTGTCAGAGAAATCAAACCCAAAAGCAGAAGAATCATGGTACATTTCTTTGTGTCAAAAGTCCAATATTAACATCTTGTTTCTTGGTATATATTTAAGTAATGATGGGTTTAATGATCTTTATTAATCCTGATTAATTACAATGATGTGTACTACTGTACTAGGGAGGGAGAGGTCCGGAAGAAGATGGAGGAGATGATGATGATCATGGTGGGAAAGAAGATATGAAGTGGCCGCCATGGCTGCGTCCACTCCTCCAAACAAGCTTCTTTGTCCATTGCAAGCTCCATGTGGATGCTCACAAGAGCGAATGCAATATGTATTGCTTGGATTGCATGAACGGAGCCCTTTGTTCTCTTTGTCTCTCTTCCCACAAAGACCACAGAGCTATTCAGGTGTGTGTGTGTGTTACAGTTATATGTACATATGTTACTATGTATGTGCCCAAAAAGGGAAAAGAACTTTGCATTGGTTTCAACAATGGCACACATGTGGACTTTTGGGATATTGAATCCCACAACCGTGGCTTGTAAAGAAGGCCAATAGCTGGCACTTGATTCTTTTTTTTTCTTAATTACTGTAATATTTCACCATCCATCATTCAGTTTTATTTTAACTCTTTGGTAATTAAAATTGTCTTAATCTAACCAACATTAGTTGAAATTCATTAATTGATGACAGTTTGGTATTTTTTTTTCTTCTGAATAAATTTGTAGATAAGGAGGTCATCATACCATGATGTGATTAGGGTGTCTGAGATACAGAAATACTTGGACATAACAGGGGTGCAGACCTACATTATCAACAGTGCCAGGATTGTGTTCTTGAACGAGAGGCCTCAGCCTAGGCCTGGCAAAGGAGTCACTAATACTTGCCAAGTCTGTGAACGCAGCCTCCTTGATTCTTTCAGTTTCTGCTCCCTTGGTTGCAAGGTATGGTTACTTTTTGTGCCGCAATAGTTCGATTGTTTATTCTCTTAGAGGTTCCCATTCTTTGCATTCTTCCCTCTTGTCCACAACTACAAATTGGAATGCCCACTATGGTTCCTTTCTTTTTTCTGGGGATCACATGTACCATACATGTGTTTCTAGAAGGGAGGGGTGGATCTTTTTTTTTTTTCCTTTTGCACTTGTTTGACATTTGTAGTTTTTGTCTTTTTGTTTATTTTAGTTGCTTATTGGCTAATGATCATCACAATTTAATTTGCTTACTTATTTTCCTGCAAAAGTTTATGGGATGTATAAAACCTTATTACAGAACTAAATTAAACAAGAATGACTGAATCACAATTGTGCATGCATACGGTAGTTGTTAATATATATACCAAACATAAGTAATAAGTATATATTTACATATTATTTTCAGATAGCAGGGACATCGAAGAACCACCTTAAGTGGAAGAAGATGAGCAAACAGATTGATGGGTCTGACACTGAAGGGTCAATGAATAGCATTACCAATGGAAGTGCTAAGAGGAAAGCACAAAGCTTCACTCCATCAACACCACCACCAACGGCTGTGAGTTACAGGACTGCCAAGAGGAGAAAAGGAATCCCTCATAGATCTCCAATGGGAGGACTTATCATAGAATATTAATGAAGACACAGAAGTATATGAAACCATTACTATATTTAAAGGTCTACATTATACCAAAACTACCTTGTCAATATATATAGTTACCACATCTTTATGACCTACCACTCATGTTAAAGCAGCAGACGTACTAACATCTGAGCCTTGTGCTAGCTAGGAGGCCGATGTTGGAAGCTAAAATAAACCTTCTGTTACTGTATGTATATAAGAAAAGGAATCAGTGATATACAAGGATAGAAATGGGATCAAAAAGCAAGACAAATGGTGACAATGAGGTGGGGTGCTAGTGTGGGACTTGTTTTTATGTAGGCTTTTGATACCCTACTAATTTAGGAAGAATCCAATATGTAAATAGTGTAGTTTGTTGAGAAGGAATTGTAGTATATTGTGAAAATGAATGAATGATGAATGGCTTTATGATAATATATACAAATATGTATCCAGTACATGCGTAGTTTCGTTGAAGAAAAAAGACACATGATGAGTAGTTGTTGTGTTGACATTCTCCTTTTTGGGAAGTTTTGCTTATGAAAGTGTTGCTTTAACTTGTAGGGTAGACAGTCCTCAAAACCAGACCACAAGAATGAGATTGATAGCAAAACCCAATCGAGTGGCCTGAAAAATTTTGCTAGTAAGATGCTAACTATATACTTTTTTAAAAAATTACTAGTATGAATGTTGATTATGCATGCTCTATGTCATTCCAAATTGAGAGGAACCTTGGCTTTTGAAAAATCCATAGATTGGTCAGTCTCTCTGTCTTTCTTTTTCAAGTTGATTAGTTTTCTTACTATTACATGAAATCCAACTTAATACAATGGTAAAAAAAGTAATAATATATTCATAACTAATTCTAATATTAATCATTTTAAGGGAATCTTATAATGGCACTACACAGCATACCAAAAAAAAAATTGTTTCTTTTTATCTCCCTTCATTTGTTTTCAATTTTTTAAAAAGTTAGATAATCACATTCAACTTTTTTTATATAAATACTTGCTAAATAGTTAACAATATGTGAATCTTGTTTGTTATTATTTCCTTGCCGTTATTATTTTAAATTAATTTCTTTTATCTTTATCCAGATTTATAAGCTTAGCTAAATTTATGTAGGTTTGGTATTATTATAACAAAAATTATCTTAAATTTTAAGATGACCCGAGATAAATTGAGCATGTAGTCCTCATCACTCTGGTCTTTCATATTTATAATTTATTTCATCCACACATATTATTAGTTTAATATAGAAAAAATACTAATTTTTATTTTAGTTATCTTATTTTTAATATATGAAAATTTAAATCAGTATATCATCTCCAAACAAATGAAATTCATGATCTCGTAAAATTTTTACAATTGTGAGTTAGAAAATTTATATTCAAATAGATCCTCAGTAAAATCCAACTATTCAAGCAATATGATTGGCCAATCCTTACTTTTTTTTTTTTATCAACATAAACTTTCATTCATTGATATATTAGAAGCATATACAGTTACACAACTTTAAATCCTTTGCCAGGCCAAAATCAAAAGCTACCCAGCGTAGAGGACCTACTATCATTACTCAAAATGTTTAAAAGCTGTAACGGCAAAGAGGCCAGCCAATCTGGAGGTAATTTTCCTTTGGAGAAAGCAGAAGCAAGAAAATGAGCTACCTGATTGGCTCGCCTCTTAACATGGCTGAATTTACATTGCAAAAACAGAGACTTGTACACATCTATATCATGCAAAATCGCTTCGATTGACCATGATCTCTTCTCTTTCTCCAAAGTAGCCTGAGTGATAGCTTTCAAATAATCACTTTCCACAATTACACGGGTCCAAGCCCTTTTGGAAGCTATTAACATTGCTGAGCGCACCACATCAGTCTCAGCCGCCAAGACAGAAGAAGAAAACATCTTCATGACCACTCCATCAATCATTTTCCCCTCTGAATTTCACGCTACAATTCCTCCTGAGGCTTTCCCAGTTGAACGATTATAGGCTGCATCACAGTTAAGCTTTACCTATCCCGAGGGAGGGGCCTGCCAAACAGAAGAAGAGGAGCGATGAACGGACATGGTGCGGCAGAAAACACTAGACTGCTGCGCCATGTATTCTTCACACGCCTCACTAGCTTGGATAGCTAGTTTACAAGGGTCCTCAGACACCTGTTCAAAGACAAGAGAATTCCTAGATTTCCATAGCAGCCAACACATGTATGCTATTTCGGAAAGTATCATGCCATTCTGAATACAATTAAATTCAGAATATATATGAACCCACCACTGTTGGAATAGAAAATCACCATTATAATCAGGTTTATATCCAAGATTGGACGCAAACCAGGCCAGTTGAGCAAACCTGCACTTAAACAAAACATGCTCCAAACGTTTCTATTTCAGTTTCGCATCTAGGACAAAGAGGAGAAATCTGTATATGCCTACGAACTAGAATCGCCCTGATTGGGAGGGAATTATGACAAGCTCTCCACAAAAAAATGCAAGACCCTAGGAGAAGCTTTAACACTCCACACACATTTCCAGTTTGAATTGATATTGGTTTGACGAGAGGAGGAAGATGGCAAGGAGACTGAAGAACTGTGTTTCAAGGTGGTAAGTAAATTATAACCTAACTTTACACTGTAAATACCATCCCTACTATGATGCCAAATTAACTCATCAAATTTAAAGAACCTAGGAATAGGGATTTTGAGAATACAAGACCGTTCAAAATCAGTGAATATAGAAGAGATAAGGGTAGAATTCCATGACCTGAAAATTGGATCAATGAGCTCGGCTAATCTTGATAGATGAACATTGGGATCCCTCGGTGAAATAATCTTGAAACCTAGTGCATTAGGAACCCAACGGTCATGCCATATGTCAATCCCAGCTCCGTTACCAACATTCCATCTCACCCCAGTCATAAGAAGTTCCCTCCCTTCCAGAATGCTTGACCAAGCCCAAGAGGGTCTCCATCCCTTCTTTGCTTGCAAAAAGCCCGTTTTGGAGAAATAAACCCCTTTCAGAACTTGTACCCAAAATGCATCTGGGTTCTTAAGGATTCTCCAAGCTGTTTTTGTAAGAAGTGCTTTGTTAAATAAGACCGGGTCTCTGAAACCCAATCCCCCGTTGGACTTTGGTTGAATAAGCTGCTCCCACTTTATCCAGCTCAACTTCTTTTCCTCCCCTTGCTGTCCCCACCAAAACCCTCTAACCTCCTGACAAATTTTTGCACACAAGTTAGCAGGAATCTTGAAGCACAACATGCAATATGTTGGAATAGCCATAGCAACAGCCTTGATTAGCACTTCACGACCAGCTTCAGATAAACATTGCTTTTTCCATCTAGCTAGCTTATGCTTAACTTTATGCCTAATGTGAGAGAGAGCTTCCGCCTTCGATCTTCCAAGAATACTCGGCAATCCCAGGTACTTTTCCTTTTCAGAATACGTTGGCATCCCAAGCAGTTCAGAGATATCTCCTTTCCTGCTCACATCAACACCCCCCCAAAGAAAACCCCAGACTTATGACAATTAACCAACTGACCCGAAATTCGACAGTAGTTATGCAAAATCTGCTTGACTTCCCTTGCGTCCTCAATAGTAGCTCGAAAAAATAATAGCGCATCATCAGCGAATAGCAGATGCGAAATGGATGGGCACTTCTTTGTGATCCTGAACCCTGTAAACAGCCCAGAAGCTTCACCTTTAATCGACATCAAGGATAACACATTGGAAATCAAGATAAAAAAGGTAAGGAGACAACGGGTCTCCTTGCCTAATACCTCTGGATAGGTTAAATCTTGAGAGCTTTCTCCATTGAAAAGTAAAGTATAAGACACAATGGTAACACACTGCATAACCCAACCTATCCAAGTCTGATGAAACCCCACCCTAGTAAGGACAATCTCAGGGAATCCCCAATCGACCCTGTCATATGCCTTGGCCATATTTAATTTAGTGGCCATATATTTCTGCTTTCGCTTTGCATTAGTTCTGAGGGCATGAAATGCTTCGTGAGCCACAAGAATATTATCCTGTATCTGCCGATTAGGAACAAAAGCAGACTGGAATTGGGTCACCAAAGAGCTCAAGAAGGGTTTTAAGCGATTGGCAATGATTTTTGAAATGATTTTATAAGAAAAATTGCACAATCCAATAGGTCTTAACTGATTCGGTTCTTGAGGAGATACTGTTTTGGGCAGGAGAGTGATATAGGTGTGGTTCAGTTCCCTTAACATCATTCCCGAATTAAAGAAACCCTGGATAGCTCCCACCACCTTATCTTTAACCGTATCCCAATGTTTTTGATAAAAAGCACCGTGGAAGCCATCCGGACCTAGTGCCTTTGTGGAACCCAACTTAAACACGGATTGACGTATCTCCTCAAAACTTACAGCCCTTATTAGTTCCTGGTTAATATGATCAGTAACAACTTGTTCAATATAGTCCAAAACTTGCAGATTGAGAATAATCTCTTCAGCAGAATATAGTCTCATGAAATGCGATTGCACCAGAGCCTTCAACTGCACTTGATCCTCCACCCAATCTCCATTCCCATCTCTCAAACTAACAATGAGATTTTTCTGCCTCCGCTGAATATTAGTGGAATGGAAAAACCGAGAATTACAGTCTCCAGCTGATAACCAACTAATCCTTGATCTTTGCAGCCAGTATTTCTCTTCTTCATTCCATAAAGACTCAAGTTTTCTTTCAATATCCCTTTTCCTTTTAGCCACATCAACAGTATTTGCTTGAAGCTGCAAGTTGGCCAGTGTCGCCAAATTTTCCTTTATCTGCTGGCTGGAATTACAAAAAAAAACTCTGCTCCAAGCTATCAAATCTTCCCTACAACTGGCTAAATTTCGCATCAATTGAAACATCCGAGATTCTTGAAAGGTCCTACACCATGCCTTCACAACAATCTCCTTAGAGTCCGGACAATCCAACCACCACAAATCCAATCTGAAAGGAACCCGAAGTCTCTTTACTGGTTTAGTAAGATGCAAAATTATAGGACAATGATCGGACCCAATCGGGATATCATGGATCACCTAGTAATCATGGAAAAGAGTAATCCACTGATCAGTTGCCACTGCCCTATCTAACCTTTCTTTCACTTCCTTATCCCTAATACGGTGGTTCGACCATGTGTATGGATGCCCTTTGAACCCCAAATCTATTAGTGAATTCCGATCAATGAACTGCATGAAAACCTCCATATCACGTTTATTTACAGGGCGCAACCCAATCTTCTCACTACTATTAGCCACAGAGTTAAAACCAAAAATAACCAAGCACTCTGTGTAGATGAAACCAGACCAGACAATTCTTCCCATAACTCCCTTCTACATCTCCTATTTGGAAACCCATAGACAAAAGTGATATAGCAAGAAGAGGACCCATCAGGTTTAGAGAAACAAGTATGAATAAATGAGGGAGAAGAAGCTTCAACAGTGACCTCCCAATCATCAGACCACCATAGAGCCAAACTTCCTAACTGACCATTAGCATCCACATACATTTTGTTAGGAAATCGTAGCCTTCTACGAACTCTGTCAACTCTGCTGCGCCGACCCATCGTCTCCATAAAAAACACAAAGGCCTTAACTGTCAGGGACCGCCCAATACCCCGACAGTTCCACGCAATCCTTATTGATATTTGCATGGAATAACAGATTTAGTTCTAAAGGATAGTTTAAGCATTTAGAAAAGAAAGAAAGAAGAAGGGAGTGTAGTTATAAAATTGTGGAGTGCGGACATCACTTCCCTCATTTCATTATAATATTAATACCAATTCAACCTAATTTCACTTCCTAAACTAATGGGATATTGTGGAAATTGAAAAATCTACCTAAAACTAAAACAAATAAACCTTTTTATTGAATCCACAATTTCATACACAAATAATGAAACTTTAATATATCTATTTGGATGGATTTTCTTAAACTTTAACATACTAGATATAAAACCCAATAATGTAAGCACTTTTAAACCAAATAGAATTAAACTCGATTTAATATGCCTATAATGTCTTCCTTATACTAAGCATATAAGTACAAACAGGATACTATCTAATTCCATCAATATAGAGAACCATCAACTGTATGGTTGTTGCATTGAGCATCTTAAACTTTAATTTGCAATGATAACAACTTTTTTGAGTCGAACTAAATCTTTGGCTTCATATCCTTCCCAAATTGCTTACTATTCTTGAAGTACACCATCTGAGTTTTTCTTGAAAATGAAATCTTAGGTGATCTTTTATTCGTTATTGCTCAACAAAAATTAATCAATACTTGTGAAATAATTTTTTTTTTACCACCAACAAAGCTAATGACCTCTAGCTTTTGTTTTTCTCAATCAATTTTCTCTCTCCACTTGTTTAACTTCTATCAATTTGTCTTCCAGGAATAAAAAATTATGTTCAAGAACCACTAATTCTTCTTTCTCCTTCTCCCGATAAAATAATTATTCTACTTTTGATTCTTGACAACCTATGATATTTGTAAGGTTTCAGGTACACAAATAGGAACATAATCACATAGCGAAATCAAAACTGATACCACCATAGGGTCCAAGTGAAACGGGATAAACCAAAGGATAGAGACTTCGTAGCTATTCTAGTCGAGATATTTCACTCAACTGTTGAGCTAATTAGTTAAACCAAACGAGAATCCGATTTTCTAAGTTATCCACGCGAACTGTAGATCACAACCAGGTACCACCACACGAGCTCTAGTTCGAGCCCTCTTTATCACTTGTCTCACAATGCTAGTTGTCTCTTAAACGAAAGAGCAGCTAAGGTTTTGTGTTTCTTTTATGTGTACTAGTATATATAGACATAGATACATATACACATATATATATATATATACATATATATACATATATGGGTATGTATACTGACAGAAAACTCTAATTATATTGGATTAATTCTAATCATATCTGGGTTGTATTTTTGGGCTTAATGATAAGCCTAATGCGGGCTTATTATTAATAACCGAAAACATATCTAACAAATAATCCAAACTCTTTTGGACTTATAGCTCAAACCAAAAGTCCTAGGTGTGCGGCCCTATAGACTCTAATTACGTTGGCAATACTTATAAACTCATATTTATAATTATAAATAATGAGTGGTATCTAGCAACACATCATTGTTATCCAAGTGACAAGATCAATACTGATTCAATATGTATTACGTACGTGTCTTCGTCCTTTCGTCTTATAATATTAATACCAAAGATTAAATACGAGACATGGAATGCGTCACTTTGGCATATGTTTAATCCATAGTTTCTTGATGCTCGAGTTAATTGTCCAGAATAGATACTGCTGCAGCTCCTAGGGTTTATGCCATCACCCGAGAGGAGGCTGTTGATGCTCCAGATGTTATAGCAGGTACCTTTATGGTTTTTGGTCAGTTTGCACATGCTTTAATTGATCCAGGTTCAACACATTCTTTTGTATCACGTGCATTCATGACTACTCATAACATAGAGGATGATAATCTTAGTAGACCCCTAAGAGTCCGTTTACCCCTGTTCGGACCAGAAGAAATAGCACCACTAGCCACAGAACTCTGTACTGTATACTGAGAACCACTGTCACCATTATCCCTCATCCACTTGTAGAAAGTAGACTTCTGGTGTCCCGCCGTATTGCAATACCAGCATGTACCCGAGAACCGTGCCGAGGAACCCCGTCCCCGAGAACCAGACTGATAGGAACGTCCTCCCGAGGATCTTCCCGGTCCACCCTGATAACTCTGCCCTCGAAACTTCTTCGAACCCTGGTAAGAAGAACTCTGTCCAACAGAATAATCTGCACCTCCGGCCTCAGAATACTGCCTCTTCTGACCCGAAGCCGATGACTGCTTCCTCTGCTCGGCTGCCCGAGCCTCTTTCCCGAGCAACTGAACTCTCTCTCGTAGTTTTCGTCGCCGTGTTTGACGGAGGGTTCAGAACACGGGAGGTGGTCGGTGTCGGTAGCGATAGAGTCATGCATTCGGCAATTGTTTGGCGGATGTGAACCAGTTGAGTAGCCCGTGTTTGAGGGATCGTATTCTCTCTTCCTACGATATGGCCTAGGACTTTCGACTATGTCAGAGTTCTAGTCCCTGCTTCTTCTGCTCCTCTAGAAAACCAACAGTAAGAAACTCCTTGTAGAATCTCTCCTTGAAATCCTCCCAAGGCATCTCCACAGGCTTCGGTAGATTGGCCACAAGATCCTGCCACCATGACAATGCATACCCTGTGAACTTATGTGCAGCTAATCGAGCCCTCTGCTCAGGTGCACAAGTGAACTTCTCCAGAACATTCTCCACCTGGCGAAACCAATCATCAAAGCATTGTGCTGCCCCTCGTGATCCATATCGACGCCTATATGAATGCAAATGAGTCAAAAACACTTTTAAGTCATAAATCCGAAAACAGGCTTAAACACAGAAATCACTTTGAAAACACAGTTTAAAACACTTTTTGAAACCAAGGATCTGAAGCCTGCTCCGCTACCAACTGTAACGTCCCGGCTTGTCGACTGTCACTACAGACCAACACGAGACCTTTCCAACATGCTTTGTCCTTACTCGCATGTTTCTGGGGAAAACTTCCCAGGAGGTCACCCATCCTAGAATTGCTCTAAGTCAAGCACGTTTAACTTTGGAGTTTTTCTGGAATGAGCACCGAAAAGGTAGGTGCACCTTGTTGATATAGTTAGTACCTATCAAGCCATTTAAGCTATTCCCCATTGTACAGTCCCATGCCTGTACAACCTCGAAATCACTTCATTTGAGCTATTCTTAATTATATAGTCCCATACCCGTATAATTACGAAATCACCCCAACTGTGCAGCCCCATCCCTACACAGTCTCAGGATCTCTCCTATTCCGGTGTGGATTCGGTTCATTCGTGTGCCCCTCCGTCTAGAAGCCTGCCAGAAGCCGCTCCTTGTCCATGCTCATCCCGGCACCGGTGTACACTTCCCGCCCTCATAGACCCCGAGTGTCACAACGACGATGCATTTATAGTTCAACTCTATTAAGGGGCTCAACTGATATAATTCTCGTTATATGGACTAGACAAATTTCATCCTGATCAAACAAATCCCTCTACACATTATATTACATACCCAACAATTACTCTAAGGTCTACCCTATGAGTAACTAGAGTAATGTCAAACTATATGACTCATGTGTTGGGAACCTTAATGATCTCAAGCCTAAGGACAACAATTATAAGAACCATTACTGACAACATATAATGATCCCTTAGCATTCTTATGTTGGATTGGTCCAGTCCATAATTTCTCTAATTTGTACCCATATATAGACTACATATCTTATATGATTCTCCACATACGCCAATCATAATTTATTACTACAACCTACCCATAATAAAATGTGACTAGGGACATTTATGAATATAAATATTGGGTTTTTGGTACAGATGGTACCCATATTTTATGGTTTGAGACAATCATGTACCTACAACTTTTCTCTAGACATTTATGTACCTGAACTTTTAACGGGCAGGTCAGTCATGGGTCTCGGGCTGGGTATATGCTGATGTGGAGGCTGCCCAAAATTGGACAGCTGCCCGTAACTCAAAACGACGTCGTTTCACCACTGTACGACGTAGCTTTCACATCCACACGGCAAAGGTGGATCCCACCCATTTCTTAATACCTGACCCAATTATCGACCCGGTTTTATCCTTAAGAGGTTCAACCGAACCCAAACAAATTTTTTTCACTTTAATTCATTTATCCTAATTATTTTCATAAATTGATCTTACACTATACTCCTAATTAAGTATGCACTAATAAAATAAAAATAAAGATATTTTTAAAATAAAATTTGCTTTTTAATGGATAAATTTATTTTTTTATTTCACTTTCCCAATTCCTTCACGCCGCTGGACTGGGAGTCAAGTCCATCGCCGCCTTGGGCCTTGAAACCACTCGCACTCCCACCGCCGGCTGCCTCCTCTCCACAAGTTCCGTCTGCCACCTTTCCTCGCCGTGCTCCTTCTCCGGCCACAAGCCCAGTCCGCCGCCGGTCAGAAGATGCCGCGCCGCCCAGAAGGACTCCGACCGGTCACAAACTGCGGGTTACCTCCTCCAGTAGCCGCGAGCAGAGCCGCAGCCTTCCCTCTCTTGATCGCCAACCTCCCCGCGCTGGTTCTCTTGCACCTGAGAAGACGACCGTGCCGCCTTACCGTCCAGTAATTGCAGATCTTGCGAGGCGAACGAAGATAGCTCTGGGCAGCCACTCCTCACTGATTAACGTGGAGGAGCCCGTCACTGCTGCTTCTCGTCAACCGCCTCCAGCTGATGTAAGGCGCCGTTCCACCTGCAGCAGCGCTGCTCCAGAGCAGCCACCTAACCGCAACCAGCAACAGCCATAGAAGGAGCCACGTCGGACCTCTAGTCTGGTCGATTCAAGGCCGCCGGTTGCATCCTTCAAGCGGGCCCGCTCTCCAGTCCGGTCGAGGTGTAGCCGAGTGCGATCTGTGGTGGTGATGGTGGTCATGGCTGTGGCTGTGGCTGTGGATTTGCTTGTGGTGGTGTTGGTGGAGATGGTGGTGGTGGCTGTTATGGTGGTGGTGGTGGTGCTGGTGGTGGTGGTGGTGGTGGTGGTGTGGTATGGTTAATTTTTTTTTTTGAAAAAATTGATTGATAAGAAATATTAAGAGAAAAATTAAGGGAGGATTAAGAGGTGAAGTAGGATAATAAGGTTAAAAAGCAGATTAAATGTTAGGATTAATGAACAATTATGCCTTTTTTTTTTTTCTCGTCATGTGAGGGTGTCTTTCCATGTCCTTTTAATTTTTAAAAAGAAAAATATAAAATTTGGAAGAGTGAAGGAAATAATAAAATGAAAGAAAAGAATTAAAAGTAGGATATCATTACTATAACAAAATAAAAAACCTTCTATCAAATAACAAATAAATACTGTTTAAAAATTATAGAGAAAATCAAGGATAAAATTTAGGGATAAAAATATGATCCTTATTGTATTTCAATTATTTATCCCTTCAAATATAAAAAAATTAATATTTAATAAACTTTAAGGGTATATCGGGTCATTTAAT
Organism: Turnera subulata; assembly: GCA_028386065.3. Classification (NCBI taxonomy): domain Eukaryota; kingdom Viridiplantae; phylum Streptophyta; class Magnoliopsida; order Malpighiales; family Passifloraceae; genus Turnera; species Turnera subulata. The sequence goes on along the minus strand of JAKUCV010002569.1, from coordinate 16,627 downwards.
TCTTCGGTTGAACCTCTCAAATCAGGTAAGAACCTGTTAAATCGGGTGGAAAGCTACTGGGAGAATGGTAGGATCCACACCTGCCACGTGGATGCTAAACGACGTCGCATCGTGGTGAAACGACGTCGTTTTGAGTTACGGGCAGCAGCCCAATTTTGGGCAGCTTCCAGGTCAGCAGATTCCCAGCCTGAGACCCATGACTGACTTGCCCGTTAAAAGTCTAAGTACATAAATGTCTCGAGAAAAGTTGTAGGTACATAATTGTCTCAAACCATAAAATATGGGTACCATCCGTACCAAAAACCCTATAAATATTCTTAGGTTATAAGTATATTAAAGAAAGCTAAACAAATATAAATAAACAAGTATATTTATTGGAATAAAAATTTAATGGATATCATGATTCAAATGAATAACATAATCATCCATTAATTAGTTTTTGGGCATTACACTAATAATATTCACCATGAAATTTGGAGTCTTGATCAAAATCTATTAGTGACAAACTTTTCACCTTGATTCTTACAAGCTTTTTAACTTTATAAGTAAATTTGCCTTCCTATTGTTACAACTGGCTATTAATAATTACTTTGAACCATTAGAATTACTTGCTCCTTTCTCTCCAAACTTTGCATGTACTTAACTACCATTACCATTGTTTCCAATATTCAAGTCGATAATAACCCTTGCCACACAGTTATTGTTCTCCAATCCTCTACTTCCTTGAATTAAAACGATTCTCAAGTATAATAAGTTTACCTTACTGTGAACACCCAAATTTGACCTACGAACATTCTTTTAGTTTAGATTTTAAGTATGTTCAAACCATGAGATTAATAAGATGATTTAGTCTTTGGTTAGAATATATTTTAATAGAATATGCATATTTTATAATTTGGACCTTTTTATGTATTTAAACCTTAGGATTAATGAGATGATTTAATCTTAGGTTAAAAATATATTTCAGGTCTGATTTAATAAAATGTGTTGTTTTATTTACTTGGGCTTTTTATTTGTTTTAACCCAATTATATTGAGATGATTTATTCTTGGGTTAGGAATAGATTTAGAGGCCTAGGTTAATAAAATATGGACCCTCCAGAGTTAATTGGCCCATTAACACATTACTTGCAGCTTAATTTTAGCTCTGATTTTCGTGAAAAATCAGATTTAAATTATCATTTTTTTGGTATATGTGTTTTTGGTAAGAAAGTTTATGGGAAATGAGTTAATAGGGTGTTTAATGCTAATTGGAAAGTTTAATAGGAGTGGTCATCAAGTTAGGAGTGTTTCGTGATTAGAAAATCTATTAATTAGGCGTGGAAATCAAGCGAGATCAAAATTAATGAGAATCGGGATCAAAAAAGGAAAAAAATGCGTGAACAGTAAAGGGTGGGGCAGTCATCGTGACTCGGAGGTCATATATGGAAGACTGCCAGCATGTGGCGGTCATGGCGACAAGACCGCCCGCGCTTGGCAGTCAAGTAACCCAGTTTTGCCTTTTTTAGAGATCTTGGCTCATTAATTCGATTCTGCACATTCATGGTTAATTATTCAGCAAGATTTCAGCTCATTGATAGGTCCACAATCTATGCACTCCCTGAACACTATAAATAGACCGCCCTATTCATATTTTAGAGGCATCAATTGATAGCATAGAGCATACAACCATAAGCTAAGTAGCTTGGAGAAACTCTATTTCTCCAAGCTTAGAAACACTTTTAGGGCAAAAACTCTGGAGGAATTTCGTGATAAAGCATCAAGAAAGAAGCCAGCAAGAGAAGATCAAGAGGAGGAAGCAATCAAAAGCAATCCGGAAGCCAAGAAGGTGGAGAACCTGAGTAGAAGGACCTGATGCGAACAGTCTCATAAATAAATTCATATCTCGAGCTATAGGAGTCAGATTTCTGCGATCTTGGACTCTCTGAAAAGCTAAGAGAGAGGTCTTCAATTTTTCTATTGAGTCCACAAGCTGAATCGACCGTTTCCATTGTCTAAAATCCAGTAGAATTCGACCCATAGATTCTATCTAACAACCAAGGTAAGTATTCTAATCCCTTTTTAATTGTGAATCTTATTGATTGCTATTGATTTGATGATTTGATGTTGCTAAGAAGTTTAATTTTGATATGATGATGTGATTTATGTGGATGAACCACTAAAACTACGTGGTTTTGACCCCCGGCCACTTGGGTACGTAGGTAGTTTCTAGTTGCCAATGAGATGCAAGCCAAATCTTCTTCTTTCCCCTTAACCCAAAGTATAAAATTTAGGTATCAAATAAACTAAAAACCTCACAAGTAACAATGAGATACGCAGACACATTGTTCATTCAAAATAAACTTCAACCAGACGTATAAAATTGCGTGAAACATGCAATAAATATATTGCTATGGTTGGTAAGTTTTCTTACCACAAAGAAAACATGGTGGTTTATGTTTAATAAGCTTCTCCAAAATCTCAGGAAGAATCAAATGCATCTCATGTGCTACTTAGAAATAATAGTTACCTACGGGTATAAAATATGAACAACTCCACTTTTTCCTTTTATGGCAAAGATGAATATGCATACGGAAAGCCACAAACGGTATAAGCCAGACGTATTTACATGCACAACATTCATTGAAAGGTTACAATGGACACTAGGGTACGTATGATAATCTGTAATATACTAAGGAGTGTGCCTATAAGTATTTGCTAAAAATCATTTAATACTACTCCATCATTCTTACTATGTCTATATGGGACAAATTTAATAAATTTTATTGGTAGAAGAATGGTTATTTGTAAAAAAGTGGTTGTTTGTCCATTTTGCGCGGAGAACCGAGAAACTCGGGATCACCTATTTGTGAATTGCAGATTTGTTTGGGGTCTTTGGAACCAACTATGTCGGTGGTTGGAGGGTGAGTTGGTGCAGTCCTAGAAGTTTAGAGGACTTGTATATTCATTGGGACGGTTTGATTGGAAATCCTAAAGCTAGAGCTCCTTGGATGGTTGTTTTCTTCAACAATATATGGAATATACGGTTAGCAATGAATAAATTGATTTTTGAGTTCAAGAGTGCAGATTGGGGGAAGATACTTGAAGTCGTGTTGTTTAGGTCTCTGATGTGGATTAAAGTTTCCCAATCTAGTTTCTCTTATGATCTTGCTGCCTTACTTATAGACTTGGCAAAACGGGTATTGACACGACAACCCAGCACGAGCCCGACACGAAATTAGTAGGTATAGGTCAGAGATTTTCAACCCGTTTAGTTAAATGGGTCAACCCGACACGACACGAAAATTAGCAGGTCAGGTCGCGGGTTGACCCGCCAACCCGATGGGTACCTGTTTACGACCCGCTTATATTTAGAGTATAGATATTTTACTAATTTAATATAAGACTTATTTAATATTTAAGATTAAAGTTAATAAAATTATCCATAAATATTTCTATAAATGCTTTAAAATATTATTATATTATGATTCTATAATTTATAATTTTATTTAATATATGATAAAATCGAATTATATGGCTATTTGCTTAAAAAATACAGCAACTTGTGCAAAATAGAAAATTTTCATACTGACTTTTAAGGTTGCTAGAGTTAATAGGTAACCCGTGGGTCAACCCAAACCCGAAACGATAATAAACGGGTTGGACACGACACGACAGGATTATTAAATAGGTCGGGTCGGATTGAAGATTTAGAACCCGTTTACCTGTTCAACCCGACACGAACCCGACACGACAACACGAATTGTTGTGAAAGCAATATGTAGCGATCCGTATTTGTTAGTGAAAGCAAATATGTAGCAATCCGTATTTGTTAGTGAAAGCAATAAATAAATTCTACTTTAGCAGGAAGAACCTTCAAATGGGATGAGCAGTTGTCCAATTTTTACTTTGAGTGATTTGTACGAAACTGGTATAACTGAATGGGCGAATTGAACCAAAATTCGATAACTGGGAAGAAAAATTAACGATTTTATAACCTGATACCCAAACTGACTATTTTAAAATAACACAGGAGGCATAAGGATAATTTATTCATATTGTATTATTCAAACTTAAATATTGACTAAAGAATTTTGGAACTTATTGGTTAGAAATAATATTGGATGCGTGTATTATGGTGAATGCTTCGGTGCTGCCCCTTGTTGGGTATGCACCGAAACATACCCCACGTGTCAATCTTGTATAGGACCAAGTGTCAACTTGATTTTCCATGGTGGAAAAAAGTTGACACTTGGTCCTATACAAGATTGACACGTGGAAAGTAATCCATCAAGCACACAGACCTGACTTCGCAATTGCACAACAGGACTCGGACACATAATTCCCACGTCAAACCACAGTAAAAACAAGCCCAATTCTATGAATATCTCTTGCAAAAAGAGTAACCCCTTCCCAGCAGAAATGAAACAAATCTCAGAAGCATTAAAAGACAGCATTAATTTATCACTCTCCCCACCCAACTAGAATCAATGCAATAGGAAAAAACACCAACAAGCCGGGGACAGCCTGGAGGTGGAACAGAAGAGATGATTCAACGTATTGCGCAAACAAAGCTTGTAGGGCAGTGAGATGTCTTACCAGTTGGGAAGGAAGCGCCGACAGTGTGGCAAGCTCGGGTAAGCCGTCGCAGGTGGAGGCGGTGATGTCTTAGCCGGTGGTTGATCGACGACGAAGAGAGGAGAGGAGAGGAGAGGAGAGGGAAGGGGATTTGAGGAATTAGGGATTTGGAATTGGGGAAGAATAGGGGCAAGGTGAATCTGTCAATTGTGTGCTTTATTTCTTTTTTCAATCGTTTAACAGAGAGTTTGTCCCGTTAACTGTTTCCTGGTTATGAATTAGGTTTTTTTTGCAATTTTAAAAGAGTTCAGGGATCTAATAAAAAATAAAAATTACTTATTAAAAATGCTTCTTGATTTTTCAAGATTGAAAAAAAGTTGACACTTGATCCTATACAAAATTGACATGTCGGGTATGTTTTGGTGCATACCCAACAAGGAGCAGCACCGAAGCATTCACCGTGTATTATATACGAGCATGAGATAACTGTAACTGCTCGTTGAATCCCGCTCAAACTTTTGATGTAAAAAAAAAAAAAATAGTGAGAACGGTCAAACAAAAATGAGAGATACGGGAAGAACAGGCACGCCGTATTTTATATGGAGGTTACGTGATTTTGACACGTAATTTGTCCTCTTCCACCGGTAATACCGGTAAAGCAAACCCTTTTTTTCTTCTTAGTCGTTTAAAAAATAGTTTAAAATTCAATGGAAAACGACGCACCACACGCCGCTCTTTACCACTAGTTGCCGTACTCATCAGTTTCTTGATTGTTTTTTGTTTTTACTTATTTAATTCCACGTGTCCAATTCTTTTCAATAATTATACTTTTAGTTAGTTTTCCTCTTGGTCGTCCGTTGTCATCCATCCCTCATCCCCTCCGCTGTATTTGTTGAAAAAAATGCTAAAGGCACTAGCAAAAGGGTTGGCTTTGGTTCCAATTTCCACGACCCACAAAAAAAGAAATAAATGAGAGGTTGTGTTGTGAATGTGGATTTGGTCAATGAATTAAGTGACAGGCCTGCAAACACCGAAGCCCAAAGAGAAGGCAACGATGAGGACAGCTGCGACATTGAGGCCCAAGAGACAATGAGCCAGGATTCAAGGGAACGGGGAAATGAAATCATCATCCAGCCAAGAAGGAGTAACCGCCTCAGGGTACCTTCCAGAATATTGGCTGAGTATGACACTACCTAACGGCTCCTCACGACAAACACGGGAAGCGAGTATTTAGCAAAGGGCTGTGCCCCTGAGAAAGTAGAATACGGTTATAGAAGAATCTTGCTCTTCTCACCCCCCCTTCTTGTTATTTTCTCTTTAATTTCTTCTCTTGTATTTCGTCTGCGGTTTACAGCCTTCTGCTGCCGCTTTCAATAAAAGAACCCTCCCTTTCCCTTGGTTCACATACTGCAATTGTTCTAGTGTTTGTTACATTGGTGCTTTCATTGACCTCTCGCATCTATGGCGGAAGGCACCCGTTTCAAACAGCTTGAGGACGGGGTCAAAGCAGCCCACGAAGCCAATCATCGCCTTCGTCATGATGTGGATGAGATGCACTCCACTCTTAAGCAGCTATTGGGGAAGATTGATGCTCTCTCTGCTCCTTCTCCACCATCCGTTTCCCGCGGAGGTGCTTCTTCATCCACTGAGGCAACACCGGGTTCAAGTACCTTTGGTCGTCATAAACCGGCTCCAGTAGAGCTTCCTCGCTTTACAGGTACGAATCCAGAAAACTGGGTTTTCTTAGCCAACCGATATTTTGATTTTTATCACATCGATTTGGAAGATCGGTTGATCATTGCTTCTTTCTATTTATTGGAGGAGGCTGCCGAATGGTTCCAATGGATGTACCATAATCGGCAGTTGGCTGGCTGGGAACCTTTCACGATGGCGTTGATCAAAAGATTTCGCTCTAAAGACCTCGAGTCACCGGAAGGGCAGCTCTCTAAGCTCACTATGACCTCTACGGTCAGGGACTACCAGGCCAAGTTTGAAGCCCTCACAAACAAAACCATGTACCTACCACCCCAATACTTGATCCGTTGTTTTATCTCAGGCCTTCGGCCCGATATCAAAACCGAACTCCTTGTAGCCCAACCCAACGACTTGGAAGAGGCATTTCGCTTGGCCCATGTCCATGAGCAGCGTTTTGCGCTGGCTTCGGGTCACACTAAACCCCGATTGGGTACCCTTCCCCCATTATTACCAACCCCTAAAACAGTAACAAACCCTTCCACCGGCCACTCTTTCCCTATCACCACCTCCTCAAATACTAAACCAACCACTGTTCCCTTCCGCAAATTGACCCCCTCCGAGATCGCCCAGAAACGTGCAAAGGGGCTTTGCTATAACTGTGATGAAAAGTACTCCTATGGCCACAAATGTAAAGCTCTTCCTCAGCTTCTTTTTATTGAAGAAGATACCGAGCAACCACCACCCCCTTCTCTCTCGGCGACAGATGCCGATTTGGCTGAATCTCTACAGGTGCAGGAGGCCCAAGAATTCTCTTCCATCTCTTATAACGCTCTAGCCGGCGGCTCTCCATCTACCACTCTTCGTTTCACGGGGTTCATCGCTGGGCATCCCGTCCAAATTCTGCTCGATGGAGGAAGTTCACACAATTTTATTCAAACTCGAGTGGCTAGCTTCCTCAAATTACCCATTGAAGCTATTACCCCATTTGCAGTGGTAGTGGGCAATGGCGAGCGTCTCACATGTTCTGGTCTCATTCGGGAGGTACCATTAACTGTTCCGGGCACTACCCTCAACCTCTCTTTTTATGTTCTGCCTATTGACGGATGGGATTTAGTGCTGGGTGTATCTTGGTTATCAACTTTAGGTCCAGTGGTGACCGATTATGCTGTGGCTAAATTTCAATTTCGTTTAGGCAACCAGGATATTACATGGCATGGAGAGTTCCCTTCAATCCAGCCGGTGCAACTCAATACATTGCGCCGCATTTGTTCCACAGATGCCATTGCAGCCATGTATCAGCTTATCACACCCCCTCCATCAACTCCACAACCTTCTTACCCAGCGGATATCACAGAAATCTTGGCAGAATTCTCCGATGTTTTTACCAAGCCACAGGGATTGCCTCCAAGTAGAGATCGTGATCACCGAATTCCCCTACTTCCTAATGCTGCACCTGTAAATGTCAAGCCATATCGTTACCCGCACTTCCAGAAACAGGAAATGGAGACAATGGTGGCCGAAATGCTCAAAGAGGGAATTATCTAACCTAGCACCAGTCCATTCTCTTCCCCTGTTCTTTTGGTCCGTAAGAAAGATGGTACTTGGCGTTTTTGTGTGGATTATCGTGCCCTTAATGCTGTTACAATAAGGGATCGCTTTCCCATCCCTTCTATTGATGAATTATTTGATGAATTACATGGTGCTTGTTATTTCTCCAAGCTTGACTTGTTGGCAGGATACCACCAGATTCGCATCAACTCTGATGACGTGGGAAAGACAGCATTCCGCACTCATGACGGCCACTATGAGTTTCTTGTGATGCCATTCGGACTTTCCAATGCCCCCTCTACCTTCTAGGCTGTTATGTATGATGTCCTGCGGCCATTCTTACGGAAATTTGTCCTTGTGTTCTTTGATGACATATTGGTTTATAGCTCCTCCTGGACAGATCACCTGCAGCATGTCCGATTGGTTTTACAGTTGTTACGAACTGAAAAATTGGTTGCCAAGCCATCTAAATGTGTGTTTGGGCAATCATCCATTGCTTACCTCGGCCACATCATCTCTGCCGCGGGTGTTGAAGTCGATCCTGACAAAATCGCAACCATCCAACATTGGCCAGTTCCTACTTGCATCAAGGGCCTACACAGCTTTCTCGGGTTGGCTAGTTACTACAGACGGTTTATTAAATCCTTTGCACATATTGCAGGTCCTCTCACTGACTTATTGAAGAAAGATAACTTCCATTGGTCCCCTGAAGCCACTATTGCATTTGATGAACTTAAAGTATTGTTGAGTAACGCACCAATGCTTCGTCTTCCTGATTTCACCAAACCATTCGTGTTAGAAACTGATGCCTCAGGCGTTGGTGTGGGAGCAGTATTATCACAGGACAAGCAGCCTATTGCATTCTTTAGTCAAAAACTATGTCCAAGGATGCAAAAAACTTCTACCTATCAAAGGGAGATGTTCGCCATCACTCAAGCCGTCTCAAAATGGCGCCAATACCTGCTTGGCCGTCGGTTCACAATCATTACCGACCAATGCTCTCTTAAAAACCTCAATGATCAGGTCATTCAAACTCCGGAACAACAAAAATGGCTCACTAAACTTCTGGGGTATGATTTTGATATTGTATACCGCCCAGGCAAGCAAAATCAGGCCGCTGATACTTTATCCCGTGTCCCGGCATTTTTATGGCCCTCACTGCTGCTGCAGTTGCTGTTATTCCACAATTACGTGAAGCCAATTTAACTCATCCAGAGTTATTAGACTATCAGCAGCGCATCTCTTCCAATCTTCCGGGCACTAACGGGTATCAATTCAAGGATGGTTTGACTCTATTTCGTGGCCGGATAGTCCTACCTGCGGATTCACCTCTCAAGCAGATCCTATTCCATGAGTTTCATGCCACACCAATTGGGGGGCATGCTGGTGTTACCCGAACCTTTCAACGCATGGCTTCCAATTTCTTTTGGAAAGGCATGCGAAAAGACATTCAACAAATGGTCTCAGTTTGTGTGGTGTGTCAGCAGATGAAAGATTCATTTCTTCCTCCGGCTGGTCTTCTACAACCCCTACCCATACCTGATCTTGTATTCGAGAGTATCTCCACGGACTTTATAACAGGGCTTCCTGCCTCTCAAGGAAAAACAGTTATTTGGGTTATCATCGACCGCCTATCCAAGTATGGCCACTTCGTGGCATTGTCCACCAATTTTTCCTCAGAAGAAGTCGCTCGGCTTTTTGTTAAGGAGTTTATCCGACTCCATGGCATTCCGGTGACTATAATTACGGACAGAGATACTCGCTTCATGAATGATTTCTGGAGAACAGTTAATAGACTGCATGACACCTCTCTTGCGACCAGCACTGCTTATCACCCACAAACAGATGGGCAGACAGAGGCTCTGAACAAATGTCTCGAAATGTACCTCCGGTGCTTTGTCCTCAACTCTCCCACCACCTGGGTGAACTACTTGCCATGGGCCGAGTACTGGTACAACACGGCATACCAAACCTCAGCAAAAATGTCACCATTTCAGGTATTATATGGTCGCACACCCCCGACAGTTGGCCGCTATGTGCTGGGCTCAGCTGGAAGTCCACTAATAGAAGCACAAATGCTCCAACGAGATGCCATCCTTCATACCTTAAAGATCAACCTACAGCAAGCCCAATCTCGTATGAAGCTTTATGCGGACCAACATCGACGTGACCTGGAACTTCAGGTTGGCGACTGGGTATTCGTGAAACTGCAGCCCTATCGTCAGAATTCCATCCGTCTTCGCCGCCATAGCAAGCTGGGTCACCGTTATTTTGGACCATTTCAGGTCCTCCAGCGTATTGGTGCAGTTGCTTACAAACTCAACCTACCAGTAGAGGCCCGTATTCACCCAGTTTTCCACATTTCCTTGCTGAAACCCTGTCGTGGTATTCTTGAGACACAAGTAACACCATTGCACTTAGTAGATTCAGCAGCCAATTTAATCCTCCAACCAGCTGCAATCTTACAGCAGCGCTTTCTTCAGAACCACGGCCAAACTACTGAGCAGTGGCTGGTCCAATGGGAAGGGCTTCCAACCAGTGAGGCTACATGGGAGAACAAAGAACAACTGTGCCGCAGTTTTCCAAGTTTGAACCTTGAGGACAAGGTTCTGTTTGAGGGGGGAAGTAATGTTGTGAATGTGGATTTGGTCAATGAATTAAGTGACAGGCCTGCAAACACCGAAGCCCAAAGAGAAGGCAACGATGAGGACAGCTGCGACATTGAGGCCCAAGAGACAATGAGCCAGGATTCAAGGGAACGGGGAAATGAAATCATCATCCAGCCAAGAAGGAGTAACCGCCTCAGGGTACCTTCCAGAATATTGGCTGAGTATGACACTACCTAACGGCTCCTCACGACAAACACGGGAAGCGAGTATTTAGCAAAGGGCTGTGCCCCTGAGAAAGTAGAATACGGTTATAGAAGAATCTTGCTCTTCTCACCCCCCCTTCTTGTTATTTTCTCTTTAATTTCTTCTCTTGTATTTCGTCTGCGGTTTACAGCCTTCTGCTGCCGCTTTCAATAAAAGAACCCTCCCTTTCCCTTGGTTCACATACTGCAATTGTTCTAGTGTTTGTTATAGGTTGGCTTTGGAGAAATCAGAAATATATAATACAATAACAAAAATGAGTAAGAGAAGAATGCGTAATGGTTCGTACCACCACGAGAAGTGCCGGTAATGGTTTGTACCACCACGAGAGGTGGCACGGTGGTAGGCCTCTTAGCAATTTATATTTAGATGCTTGATTCAATTCCAGAAACTTTCAGTCTAAAGCCTGACATTTGTTTGATGTGGCCGAATACTCAATTAAGTGGTGACGATTGTTAAACTTCTCTGGAATGGAAAAAGAATTTTTGGCTAGCCTTTTATCTCTTCGTGTGAGCTTTTCGGGACAAAGGGACTAGTCACTTCATCAGGCGATGTATACCCTAGCTAAACAAAAAAACGAGGGTGTCCTCCTATGCCTAATGAGTGGTATTTCTTATAAAGATAGATTAATGCCACGATGCAACCAGATAATCCGGAACCTGGACTGAGAGAGACAATAACGATACAACTGATACTACCTTTCTTATAAGAAAAAAAAAATGCAAAATGGTTTGTATAAAATACCTGTTCTTTGCTTTTGTGGTTGGTTGGTTTTGGCCAAAAGGCAAGAGATGATGACTAATTAATGAGGGGAAGGGCAATGGGTTACCAATGTGTGCAATCAATGTGAACCGAATCTAATGATTACATATGGACTTCAAGAAGCTCTTCATTTTAAAAAGTCCATACTCATAAATGGGGTCGGTTGAATTTTCCATTCTAACCATGCTTTAGAAAGGATCCTATCCAGCGATTGTGCTATTAGTTCCATGACATCCCAAACAGTATCGGTTCAATACATTTTACCTCCCTGATTTTTTGGTCAAACTTAATTTACCCCCTAAAGAAAAAAAACCGGAATTTAACCCCCTCAATTTTAATATGCTCGGTTTAAACACCTATGGTTGGACCAATTTCGACTCCGTTAACGAGATAACGGAGCGTGCGGATTTTTGACACGTGGATTGTTTAAAACCGTTGATTTGTGCCCCTATTTCTTATTTCTTCTTTTTTCTTTTTCTTCTCCAGCTGACTTTTCTTTTTTCTTCTTCTTTTCTTTTCTTTTTTTTCTTCTTTTTCTTTTTTTTATTTTCTCCTTCACCACCCCCGACTTTTATTGTTTTCTTTTTCTATTTTCCTTTTTCTTCGAATTTCTTTTTCTTCTTCCTTTTTCTTCTTCTTCTTTTCTTCCCTCCTCCTCCCCACGCCGCCCATATCTCCATCCACCTACACTCCATCACCTCTCCCTCCTTCCCTCACTGTCTCCCCCCTCCGATCCCCTTCTTACTCCCTCACCTCCTCCCTCTCCCCTTTCCTCACTGCATCCGTCGCACCCAAAACCCCTCCCAGCCAAGTTAGGTTTTCATTTGGTTTTTGAATTTTAGATTTTGGATTTGGTTTTTGAGTTTGCATTAAGATTTTTCCGGTGGTTGCAATTGTTGTGGAAGAAGAGGACAAGAAGGAAGAGAAGGAGGAAGGGGGTTGGGGTGGTTGTGATGTTGGTGATGGTGGTGGCAGTAGGTGGTGTTGGGTGGCACCGGAGAGGATGACGGCAGAAAAAAAAAAATAGGTTTTGGGTTTGGTGGCTCTTGCTTTCACCGAGTTCGGAAGGATGTGTAACGCCCCGGTTTTTCGTTCATCGATCTAAAAAAAAAAAAAATCGGATTTCGGTAATGGAAATTAAATTAAATTATTTTCCATTGGATTCATTAATTATGAGTGGTAATACGTTGCTTTTGGGTTTCGTCGGACCTAAAACGCGTTTCGGGACGAAACACGACGTTTACCGTAGTTTTAGTTAAAACTACGTCGTTTTGGGGTTTTAAAAAAAAAAAGGGTCAACCTGGCGGGTTGACCCAGCCAAACCAGACGACACGTCGTCTGGCTGGCTAGGTCAAGCCCAGCACAGGCGCGCCCCTCCTTCCCTTTTTCTTTGTTTTTCTTTCGTTTTCTTATCTCCTTCAACTTTTCTTTCTTTCTGCCCGTTACTTCCCCACTTAGCCGCCGCCGCCACAACGGCCATGTCTCCCATTACCTCCCCTCAATCACACCAACGGTCCTCAACCCCACAATCGCTCCTCTTTTCTTTTCCTATCCCTGCCTATTTCCCCTCCTTTCGATTTGGTACCCAAAGCCTCACGTCTCCACTCCTCTCTCTCGCCATCATCCGCCGCTTCTTCATCGGTTACCGTGAGCCACCACCGTCGCGGGATTGTACGGTGAAGCCCGAGGTCGGCTCGGCCAGTGTCAATCAGGTGGACCCAAGAGCGAAGCTTGGGTCCTGACTCGCGTGCGGCTGCAATCTCAACGAGGTAAGCCACCCATCTCTTCCTTCCCTGATTCTTCTCCGTTTTGCCCTTTTCGATTTGGGGTTTTCGTGCTGAATTGATTTCGGTGCATGGGTTGTTCTGTATGCTGGGTCCGACGGCGGTGGTGTGCGATGGGTTCGGTTTGGCGGGTCGTGTTGCTGATGGTTCCGTCTTCCGGTGGCAGAGCTTGCAGACGCGCGACGCCTGGGTTCGTTCCGGAGCTGTGGACGGTGGCAGTGACGGCTCACTTGTGCTATTCCGGTAAGAATCCGGCACCTGGGTCTTCTGGTTGATTGACGTTTGGGGGCTGTTGATGTTGGATTAGCTGTACTTGGATCCTGGGCAGAGTTGCCGCTGGTTCGAACGGGTGAAGATTGCTGCCATTCACGAGCCTTGCATTCCGGCAGTGGGCAGAATCAACGTGAACCGTGTCTCGGGTGAGCAATTTCTTTCCTCTTTCAATTCGTTTAGATGCTCTAAGATTAAATTAGTTAATAGTTGATTGATGTCATGAGTTGGGGATTGATTGTGGGTAGTGGTTTTTCGGCATTGGCAGTTGGTTGAGTTTTTCCGGCATCCCGGGTTACTGTTCCGGCGAGGGTGACCGGAATCCGGCGAGCGCGCACTGTTCCGGCGAGGGCTCGGGAATTTTCCGGCGAAGGCTCGGGTTCTGCCCAGCAGACTATATTTCTCGTTTTTACGAGTGTTAGACGGTAATTGTCTATGATTAGTCTCGGTTATGTTATGTACTTAAATTTTGGAATTTATTTTTACGAAACACATTTATATTTATATATTTGGTGAACTGAGGATTTCCGAGAGCGGAGAGTTGGAGTGTGTGGCTGGGAGAAATTACCGACACGGATAGTACTTTAGGCCGATTAATCTTGGGCTCGGGATGACTCTAGGACGGTTTTAGGAAAAACCGAGCCCAAGCCCAATAATTCCAATGTGAAACTTAGATTGTTTTAAATGGACTTAAAGTTATGGACTTAGGACCTAATCACGGATAATTAAATTCACGGACATTAAGAACGGGCTCGAAGCCCAATTTCATAATCGATAAATATGGACTTAAGGAAGTGGGCCCGCGGCCCAGAATTTGTGATTTAGGAGTTAGTGGGCTTTAGGCCTGAGAACCGTAAAGGAACTTAAATCGATGAACCTTAGATCCCTAATCGTTGGAGTTATGGATGAGAAAATAACCTTTTGGGCCTAAACCCGGAAATCTTACAATCAGCTAGTTAGGGACGGGACTTACTCGATAAGAGCGTACCTTTAGCATACATTCACGTCTTTACTTCTAATATTGGTTTAGTGATTATATTACGTGCCGGTATTCAGGCACGGGAGATACCTCGAGAGTTGTGGACTCGGATCGGGGAGAAGTCATAATCTGCATTTTTAAGGTGACATTACAAGTCTTTTATATATGTTTTGTGAATGCATGTTGGTGTGGTTTGCGGTTTACTTGTCTTGTTTGCTACATGCGATGATTAGAATTTGTATACCTGGTTGTTCTCACATGCCTAATTTCTATATGAAAAACTGTTATGAAATGTGACATGTAAAATGCTTTGGTGATAGTGAGTAGTTGTGGGCCGAAGGCCTGGATTAATCAGGGGCACATACCATTCACACTTCCCTGAAAAAACATAATGTACTTCAACAGAAATGTAAAGTGTAATTAAGAATAAAATACTAAATTCTACTGTGGTGTCGGTTGGTAGCCCCGAGGGAGGGTTGGGTACCCTCGGGTCACATTATGCTGTTTAGCATGCCCAGGGGATGTAGGTGCACCCCTGGAAGACTTGCACCCCAATCCACACAGACTCACGTGGGAGTCCATCGAAGCGGCCACTCGAGATTTATCAGTGGTTTTTGGCCTCAGAATCTACCCCTTCTGAGGTTCGACATTTGGGTTTCACACCCTGATCTGATCAGATGCGCTACCGAGACTTGACTCACAGTAGAGGGCCCATAATGATAAAAATAATAATTATAACAATTAAAATATTGCATTAAATCTAAATACTAAGAACAATAATACAATAAGATGATTATGTGTTGGTGTGTGATTCTGATTTGCTTGTATGCTGTACTTGTGCTCGTGAGCTACTCACCCTACGAGCATGACTTCACTATCATGTATACTTAGACTTTTAATGTTCACTGAGTAGGCGACTCACATAATCGCCATCGTTGTTTTTCAGACTTTAGTTAGCGTGCAGACTCACTTATACCTTCGGCTCGGAGATCAGACGCAGTCACTTCAGTAGGTAGTTGTGCATTATCTCTCGGTGGGATCCATAGGGCCATATGCATGATATTTTCTATCTTGAGTATTATTATTATTTTCATCTTCCGCTGCATGTGAAATAATTCGAGATGTCATAAATATTTTATCTCTATATCGGCAGTTAGCCGGAGTTGATTTTGTGATATTATGTCGGCATGATGCCGTGATGGCTTACTACTTGTTAAGCCGGTTGATCTCATTTACTTTTATGACATCTCGTTGTTAATACATTTTCATGGAAAATGTTTGTATGCCGAAGCATCGGTTTTTGTACCCCGGGTTTCAAGAGTATTTTGGTAACTCTTTTTCATTTAATTATTTATTTTTAATTAATTGGGGTACGGGCTTCCACAGTTGGTAGTGGAGCGGGCTTCAGATCCTTGGTTTTAAAAGAAAAGTGACCTTAAATTACTAGTGATTTTGGTGTTAAATCCGGTTTTCGTTTTTGAGACTTAAAAGTGTTTGACTTGTTTGCATTCATATAGGCATCACTATGGATCCACCGCAAGACCGGCACAATGCTGATGGGGTGGATGAACTCCCTAGCCATGTTTCCGACTCTGTGTCAGTAATGCCAGTCTTGGATGGTTTGGGAAATGTTGGAGCAGCAGGAGCACAGAATGCAGTACCATTAATACCCCCTGGTATGGATGCAGCGATGCAACAACAGTTTCAGGCTTTCCTGCAGTGGCAGCAGTTCCAACAGTTCCATCAGCAACAACAGGGCGCCCAAGCCGTTCCTGTTGCACCCGTGGTAGCACCTGTGGTTGGTGGTATGGAGAGTGGTTATAAGCACATGGATAAGACAGCGGTTGAGATGTTCTCGGGGGAGAAAATCACCGCAAAGGTAGCTGATGATTGGTTCCGCCAAATGGAGAATGTTTTGGAGAAATTCACGTATACACCAGAGCACTGGGCTCGATTCGCAGCATACAAGTTCACGGGTTACGCATTGAGCTGGTGGCAAGGACTTGTTATGGACCTACCTAGACCAGTGGTGATGCCATGGGCAGACTTCAAAGATAAATTCTACAAGGAGTTTCTTACCATTGGTTTCTTGGAAGACCAGAAGAGGCAGTTTCTTGAGGTGAGACAGGGACCCGATGAGTCGGTTTCTGCATTCAGGATCCG
>JAKUCV010002568.1:0-17887 GCA_028386065.3 Turnera subulata | reverse complement strand
AAGCTTAACGGTAGATAGTGAACTCTTCAAGTGTATCTTGAAGGACTGGATTAGCCACAAATTAGTTGTGTGTGAACCAGTATAAAAATCTCTTGTGTCTTTCATTCTTTCAATTCCGCACTTCATTTCCTGCAAAGTTTTTAATTTTTGGTCATAAGCTATTCACCCCCCCTCTAGCTTAAGTCTATTGTTCCTAACAGAAGGCATTAGGATAAGGTAAGGAGGACAAAAAGGGGTTGTGACAATGCCACTAGGACTTAAATAGACAAAGCAAAGCACATTCAATGATTTCATGCCAAAGGCGCGCCCGGCTATGGCTGATAAGATATCGCCTATTGAATTCCGTAGAAAGAAGAAACTATTAGAAGGAGTAGGTGAGTGAGTGAGTACTCACTGACCTGAGCGAATTCCTATTCGAGAGAAAGTCATAATCTGCCAAAACCCCGCAAGGTTTGGCCCGAGTCCTCACAGTTGGCGACTCCGCAGGGGAAGTAGTGGGTTCAAGAAATCTTATGCAATCGCGGAGTTGTTTTATGCCATTTTACGTGTCATTATGCGTGCCTTGCATTCATACTGAATTGATGTGAAGCCTATACCATAAGAGGGTGAAGAATACAAGCCCGCTACATACCATAAGGACGCCAAAACCAGGGTGGCGAATCCAATGATTTTTAGAGTCCAGGTTGGCGACTCCATTGATTGTTGGATTGACCCAAAAGAAGAAGGCGTAAGGATAAGGTAAGGAGGCCAAAACCCCGCAAGGTTTGGCCCAGGTCCTCACAGTTGGCGACTCCACAGGGGAAGTAATGGGTTCAAGAATTCTTATGCAATCCCTGAGTTGTTTTTATGCCATTTTACATGTCTTCTCATACCTTACATTCATGCTGAACTGATGTGAAGCCTATACCCTAAGAGGGTGAGGAATCCAAGTCTGCTACATACCGTCCTTCGGGGTTAGTGGCCTGGGTGAACCCATTTCTCGCCACTGAGCAATGACAGGGGTTAACCTAACCCCTATCAAGTAACGTCCTACGTCACATGTGAGTGGGCCAACCTAACCCTTCGTGGTGGTTCTTTTAGCCCCCAACCAGCTACATACCCTGAGCAACTTATGCATGATGAATCAATAAGTGGTACGTGCATTTGTGTGATTATTGTTGTAGATTTGAGTGTATGTAAATAAAGTGTTTTTTGCTTCCATAAACCTAAAAATCAAAAAAGTGTATGAAATAAATTTTCTACTGGGCCCCACCCACACTGGCAAGGGCGCTGCCCCTTGACCCTGTCTGCTGACCAGCTAGCGGGACCGTCGTGCTAACTCTGCGTAGGGTATAATATTGCGTAGTCTGAATTGACGAGTCTAGTAAACGAACCCTGGGGATGTAATTGTGTAAGTGTAAGCCAATGATGAATTTTCAGTGTTGTTTTCCAAGTTGTCATGTATACTTACTCGGTCTACCTTGTTTTAGGGAATTTACAATTGCATATATCGAACATTGCACTACACGTTTTTCAAACCACAAAGAACAAATTCTAGCTAAGGTGTATCGTTTCCAAAATCTCCTATAGAGCAAACAGAAGAAAAATTGCTTTCAAAAGAAGAGGAATATGTTTTATGAGTGTATTCCATCATGTTTTCCTACCATATCCAAATGTTTTGAAAGAGAACAAAGCTTAAGTCTAGGATTTCTAATGACCATGAACCTTATCACAAGAAAATTGAACCTTTAGGAAACCATGGGTGGCATGTACTTTGGTTGGAATGAGATGGTGAGGACCCTAAGTGTGGTTATGAACGTGACCACGGTTGGCAGTCAAGATGCCAAGGGATTCGGTGCTTCGAAATTTTCACCAACCGCTAAGGTTTGACATTTTGAATTTGCACCCATGGACATCGACCGGGAGAGTAGGCCGGGGAAGCACGATGATATGAAATCCTACATCGACGGAGGATACACCAAGGACCTGATGGAGGAAGGATTCACATACTTCAAAGAGAATGGGAAACAAATGCAGAAGGTAGATGAGAGGGTCGAAAACTGGAAGTGGAAGATGGCCACATTTGAGGGTCAAGAAAAGCGAGATAATGAGATGCCTAACATTGGGTACCAAATAAATCACATAGAAGAAGGAAGAGGGAAAGGTGCCAACGTTTGAAAAGAAAGAAGAGATGACCATAGACAAAGCACGGAAGGATAGCTTTCATTTGATGACAGTCTCTCCAAGTCCTGACAACAAGACCATATCACCACTTTAAGAAGTTGCACAACGGGCTAGGGACCTAAACCGGAAGTTGGGCATCCTAGAATGCAAAGCGAAGCGAGATATGAAGAAGCTTTGCAGCAAAAGAGAGTGCTCCAAGGAAGCTTATTACTTGGAGAAGAATGAAGTCATGCAATATCCCCAAGAGAAAGGGGATGAGTACAAGGAACCAACAAAGATGCCTAGTCAGCCACAAATGGAAGAGCCTATTTTGAGATGATGAATGACATGTTTAGTAGGATTATTGATGGATGAGCTTGGGTCCTCTTGAATTTGAGGACAGTTAGGGCGATGTTTTAATAATTTAAAATAAGCATGCTTTTTGTGATCGTTCTCAAGAATAATAGAATCTTTATTCCCTCATTTATGCATGCGTATGTGTTGAGTCAAACAAACCTTATGAAAGTACATTGGTTCAACCCGGGAACCTTTCAAACAAATTACGAAGACCTGATTTTATACCTAGATCGACTTCCAGAGTCTGCCTAAGCCGAATTGCAAACACATACCTAAGTCGACCTTTGAACACTTGTCCAACCTAAACTCCATGTTGAACACATCACATTCACCTTGAACACTTTTCTAGAAAAAGTTGCACCCAAAATTGAACTTTGCTTCCGAAAGAGTTCTATCAAAGGCACATTTTCAAAGAAAGGGTCATTCCCCTTGAAAATAAAAAAGAATGAAAAAAAATCGAAAAAAGTAAATAACGAAGGGAAAAAGAAAAGTAAAGAAAATCGAGGAAAAAGAAGTGACCTTCAGTGGTTGTATGTTCATCACCCATCCCAAGAAACCAGGAAGAAAGGAAGAATCTATAAATGAAGAAGTCAAGTATCCTCCCGTTACCTTTAGCCTTCCATTAAACACCATTCTACCAAACCCCCACTATCTTTACCTAGCTAAACACCATCTTCAAACTACACACCACATCCACAGATATGTAGGTAACCCGGCGATGAGCCCGGTCTAATCTGTTCTTAGGTTGGTTCAATAGACAAGATTGGGGTTCATGCTTAATATGCCACGAGAGTATTCAAATGCTAATTTGTTCGAAGTATTGCCATTTTTCAGAGGAGATGTATCTAGACAAGAATGGAATCAGTCCCTTTTCTGGTTGATTATGTGATGCACTCAATATAGGTCGAGAGGACTCTCTTAACAGACTGAATTGTCAAATTTTGCGCCCTTATCTCAATTTATTAGTAGAGTGGCTTGACAATTGGTTGGGTCTCCTCAGTTTTGGTCATTAAGTGGCTTGAAGGATTCAATTGACGATTGTCTTGCTCATCTCGCAAGTTTTATTTTCCATCCTGTCCTCCAATGGAACTCTAAATGCGCCTTGTTTAAACAGTCCCGGTTTCTTCAAACCCATTATGCTTGCATCTCTTTAAAGGATTACGGTTACTACTGCTTTGAACAGAGAACAACAATGAGAGAAGGAAAAAGAGAAAGGAAAGGATAAATCCGCTAGGTTGAAGACTTGAAAGGGCGGCCAAGGCAAAAGTTAGGACAAGCCTGCTAGGTTGAAAACACAAATGAGCGGCTTAGGCAAAAGAAAGGCCATAATGGGGCTAGTAGCCAATGAAAATGAAGAGATCTCCATATATTAGATCGTCTTGCTCCTCCGATCCTCAAAGCAATGATTGCTCATTGAAGATAGATCACTCAATTGGCCAGGCACAGTCATCCGGGCACGTCACCTCCAACCATTTCCGAAGGGACATCTACTCACTTTGCTTTGATTAGATAATTGTGCATCCATCTGAGCCTTTCAACAAGAAGTGCTCACCCCTAGGATCCTAGTTAGATTTTGAAGTGAGCGAGTTCATAGTCATTAGAAATTCTTCTCTTCAGAGCTTTTGCGCTTTTTTGACAGAATAACTCACATTTTTATGTTTCTTGACTTCCACTCTGGCTCGAAAAAATTTCAAAGTTCATGCACCATATTAGGTTCAATTTTGAACACAAAAACATCATGAAGGAATATAAAGCCTTCCAGCACAACCTTGGGATCAAAGGGGTCCCTAGATAACCCTTCCAGCACAACCTTGGGGTGAGATGATCACCATACCCAATCAAAATCAGGCCATGGCGAGATTAGGGGAAATCGGGACCAAAAAAGGAACAAAACGAGTGAATAGTGTGCGTCGCCGGTGGGCATGTCACCTTGACCGCCGCGCCCGTGCAGCCATGTTGGCATGGCCACCGGCACATGGCGTCCATGTCGCAACGATCGCCAACGGCTTGGCGGCCATGCGTCACTATTACGCAATATTTTGAACTTTTTCTTGTTTTGGCCCGATTCTAGCTATTTTTCCCAGAATGTCAGTAAGAATCTTGATCATAATGACGGTCCACACCCCCTACATCCCAGAATACTATAAAAAGACCCTCCCCTCACACATTAGAGACATACAAGAGCCCCCAAACTTTTTACTACACATATACTAGCGAGCTTAGTTGGTTGGAGAAACTCTGCTACTCCAAGCTTAGAAATTTCTTTAGGGTTGTTATTCTGAAAGGTTTTTGGCAGAGAAGTTCATCAAGAAGGAGCTTGCAAGGCATGGACAAGGAAGGGTTGAATATAGAGCTAGGAAGTGGAAGAAGGTTGGGTTCCAAAATTACCCAAAACCAAGGAGTTAGAGGAGGGCTACAAGAGGTATTCCTTGACCCTTTTTTCTTTATTCTTGCTTCTGAGTTTTTGATGAGCTGATACTCACTGTCAAGTGATACGTAAGTTAACGGTAAATGAATCTCCGAATCATCCTCTTAGTTCAAGACTAATGCTTTATTCTGAGTCAAGTGCGGTTTTTTGTCAAATTTTTCCTAATAAGCTTGGGTAGCGACTCTTTGTCTTTGACATTTAAGAGAACACCAGGAAGAGTGGTGGTGCCGTACTTTCCTTTGAGTTTGTCCAGATTAATGTTGACTTCTTCTCTAGGAAAGGCGTGATGTTGTGAAGAAATATAGAAAAATTGAGCGAGAGTGAGCCTCTCATGTCCCGTAAAGTAGCAATGTAGTTCACAAGTCATGCCTATTCTCAAATAAGAAGCGAAAAGAACGAACTTAATTCTAGTGCGAATATTGTGCAAGTATATATATTCTGTCAAGGTCCCTGGATTTTAAGTGAGACTATTGTGACTCCTCTAGTTACTTCTAGGAATATATCTTGGAATGATGGTTATTTGGGAAGAGGTTAATCCGTTTATCCCAGGAATCGTCGATTCTTTTATATCCACTCAAATTAAGTGAATTCAAATGCATTTGGGGAATAATCATAAATTACAGGCCATCGTAATTTAGGCAAAGTCGTGGGGCTATGTTCACGGCGCGACTCTTAAGAACCGTCCGGAGCGCATTTGTCGATTGTCTAATCCCAGCCGGGCGGTGCTCACAATCATATTCATCTTATTCACTAATAAATTTTGTGGCATATTTTTCTCATTTATTTCTGTTGGATACTAAACTGAGCTAGTGTTAATGGGTCTAGGAGTTTTTATATTATTGGGTTTTAAGAGTCCAACCCCGGTACGGTTTAGGAGTCAGTTTTTTACGTTAAGTCATAGTCTGTTATAAATAGCTATATTAGGATTTTATTATTATGTGTAGCAAAATAAAAATTGTGTGTGAGGCTACCATGAGGGGCACCGCGGTATCGCCTAGGTTTCAAATTAAATATAAAGTGGTTTGTTGAGTGATTTTTCTACATTTTACAATTGGTAGCGTAGCCTGTGAGGATCCGTGAAGACACTGCGCAAGGAGAAGAAGAAAATAAAGTGTGTTTTTGTTCGTAACAAATTTGTTCGTCGAAAAGCAAAAAAAAGTTTGGTTGTATTGGTTTATTGGGGAGAATAAAAAAAAAAACAAACGTGTTCTGCTTGTGGTTAGCCTGGAATAAAAGGCTGTGTTCGTGGTAGAAAAAAAAATCTCTGTATTGGTTTGTGGTGGAAGAAAAAAATTGCAAAGAAATCGTTGAAGAAAAAAAAAAAAAGAGTGCGATCGTGATTTTCAAGTGCAGACAAAAAAAAAAAAGACCAAGGAAGGAGTCAACCTTGATTTGTTTGTTGGGCTTTGCAAAGTGACAAAAATGAATTGTACAACCAGGTGACGTCTTGCTTCTAATTGTTATATTATATTTTCTTTGGTTGCTATAGCAATTATATTGGGTTGGTTGCAATTTTTTTTTAGTCGATATAGAAAATAAAAAAATCTGGTGACACTAAAAAAATTGGTTAGTTTCTTCGGTGGTTTGTGTCTATACCATAAATTGATGGACACACAGTATGTGGAGTGTTTTGTTTTTAAATTTAATGGTCGAGATTATTTTGAGATATGGTGGAGGCAGATAAGGACTTTCTTCAAGCACAATAAAGTATGGGGTATTATACAGAATGGGATTCAGAATCATGCACAAGAGGAGATGGAGAAGAATGATGAAGCACTACACTATCGCAAACAACAGGTAGTAGTTTAAGTTTCTCAAAAGTTTAGACATGTGCAAACGGCGAAAGAGTATTGGGATACTTTGCTGGAAACTTATGGTGGCTCACAGGATGTGAAAAAGGTCAGTTTGCAAGAGTTGAGAAAGGAATTTGAGCTTCTCCATATGGGAGAGGAAGAAACAATTGATGGTTATTTCTATATCGGTTATAGAAATTAGTCAACAGTTTGAGAGCCAATGATGAGAAGATAACGAATCTTCAAGTTGTAAAGAAAATTCTTCGACCATATCCCGGGGGATCATCGGGGACTTCCTAGCTTTCACCTTGACAATTAGGCCTGTCAAATAATAAGCCTTTCTTTGGACCGACTTATCACCCACATGGCATACTTGATAATCGTCACATATTTATCACCACAAGTGTATATGTAATTTGGCCAAATAGTAATCCTACTTTGGGCTGATTTACTATTCGCATAAATAACACATACACACATCTCATATCCCATATTTTAAAATAGATTAATCAACGCACGAGAGGTTACTTTGGTAACATGTTGCTTCAATTAATCTACTAAAATACTTGACATCCCAAAAATAATATAATACTGAATATTGAATTTAATTTCAAACATATGTTTTGCAAGGAATAAAATATTCCTTAATTTTAGTGGACTTGGGCAAATTGTAAAACAATATACTCGCAAGGATTAAACTGTCATTATGTCGTATAAGGGCTGGAATGACAGAAATAAAACTGTAGGGACCGAAGTGAAATCTGTTGCATAAATCGCTCACTATATGCGATTTAAACTGAGTGCAACAATTTCAAAATTCTCATCTGAACGGTGGCGTCTGCCACACTACAAACTGAATCCAATTGAACAGCAATATAACCCATTGCCGAATAGATATTTCACATGGCACATCAAATATAATAATTGGAATAATAGTGCTGAACCTTAATCATGAGTCATGTGCAAGAAAAACCAGAATGACACGAGTCATGTGCATAAACGAATGTGGCAATTCATCACAGTAAATAATTGGCATGCTAACCACATAATCCAAACCATGAATAATTGGCATAAAACGAACACTGATTGTCGAAACAAAATCAATTATTCATGCGATATTTCCTTCTTTTTTTTTTAATTAATCAACATGCCAAGAAATCACGTGATGATGTGCATCAAGACAATTTTCCACCGATTCCAGAATACTGAATTCATCATCGATTCAAATAATAACAATAAAATATGTAAACCAAGAATCAATCACACTTTAATCGATTTGATGAAAATTAATTGGCCTCTTGCCACAAAATTTCAATTAATCATATTAACATCTAATAATTTAATCAAGCAGGCTCCGCTACCACTTGTTAGAATAATTATATTTATGCCTCAAATATCTTGATAAATTATTAGACAATCAAGAACAATTATCAGGTATAGCAAGGCGTACCTGAATCAATGATGAACAAACTTGAACCGGTGACTTGAGAGGATTGGGAGCTTCCAAGATTTGGTTCCAACGCCATGTGTGTTTTTCTGTGATGGGGCAGAGAAAACTGACGCAGGAATAATCTTGGCGACCACAACCCTATATTATATCTTTTATATACTAGGTCAATTAGGTGCCCATAAAAACTTAATTACTAGTATTGGGTTTCTACACATAAAAGCCCATACCAACATAGATGTCTCTAGAGCCCAAAATAGAACACTTAATCGCCCCATAAAATTAGACAGTGTTTAATATAATAATATAAGCCCATATATATAATAATTCCAACACTCAAGGCTTTGATGATTGATGTGTTAAAAGCAAAACTGATTGTGCATGAGAATCGCCTCAATTTCAGGAAGGGGATAACAAGTGAACAACGAAAGTGTGGCAACAATGGCGATTGCAATCAAGTCATTGCTAAATTGGTGATGCCTGGAGTTAGTAGATCTTGTGGTTCAGTGACATTGACTAGTTGCGACATAGAGGACAGATTTGCTAATGAAGCTAGAAGAGTCGAAAAAATTGAGGTGGAAAATTTTTCACTACCAGATTACAGTCAAGATTCCAAGTTTCATGGTGAATGCTACATATTGTCAAGAATTAAGGTTTGAGAATTATTTTCTCAGGAGGAGGAAAAAGAAGAGTTCGTGGTTCAAGAAAATAATTTTTCTTTTGAGGGAGACAATGAAGGTGAACAGGTAGTTGAACAAGTGAAAGAGAAGATTTTTGCAGAAGATTCTTTGTTCAATGGAGACAAATTGGCAAAGCTTGAACAAGAAAAGGAGAGAAAGCCAAAAAGGGAAGGAAGTTGAAGCAATTGATTTTATTTGTAGAGAAGAAATTGATTTTATTAGTGTTGATCAATTTTTCTCAACCAAGGGTGTAAGCAACTTTGTTGAGAGTGTTCTTTGGAAGCAACAAAGAATGGAAGAGCGTCTTTGGAAGTAGCAAAGGATGGAAGACCACACAACATTTCTTTAGCAAGCAAGATGAGGCATGGAACAAGCATTTGAAACAAAGTATGCAATATGGAAAGGATGCGCTGAAGATTTGGTTTGACTGAAGAAAGATGTTGTTGTTTGAAGCAACGTCCAAGTTGGTCACTGCAACAACGATGGCATTGGAGGCACTTGCAATTGATGGCATTGAGTAGAGTCATGTTTGTTCTTGTAAGCTTAGTTTAAGGGAGACCTTGTTGGGTATTAAACTAAGCTAGTTTTAATGGGTCAAGGAGTTTTTATATTATTGGGTTTTAAGAGTCCAAGCCCGGTACGGTTTAGGAGTCAGTCTTGTCCGTTAAGTCATAGTCTGTTATAAATAGGTATATTAGGCTTTTATTATTATGTGTAGCAAAATAACAGTTGTGTGTGTGGCTACCGTGAGGGGCACCGCAATATCGCCTGGGTTTCAAATTACATATAATGTGGTTTGTTGAGTGATTTTTCTATATTTTACAATTTCGCTAGTTTACTTGAATTATTCTCCATCATTTTTTTCTGCTAGATTTTAGAAATTTTTTAGAACATTAGGCGCTAAAAATGAAATTTAAAATCATAATTTAATTTTAAAATTTATTTCCCATCCTTTCTCCAACATATCAATGGGAGTTTTAGGGAGGATGAAGCGGGATGGAGGTTCCCTTCCATTAAAATGTTTTCCTTAAAATTAAAATTCTCCTCCTCTCTCCCCTTTCAATCCCTAAAAATAACAAGCATCATTAAATTTTAAAAATATTAGATTCACAATAGAAAAAAATATGTAGAGATAATCATTAAAAAAATTCAGTTTTTTTTGAAGGCAAATAACTGTATCAAAATAATTTATTCCCATCCATTTCGTATCAACTATATAGGAAAATATACACTCTGCCTCAATCCATATTGCAAATTATTTTATCAGCTAGAATGTCCAGCAGATCTAGTATGAATTATGGGATATACATGCCAGTGGCGACTAAGGTTTTCTCTCCTAATTACGGTGAAGTTACTTTTCTTCTTCTTCTTTTATAGAATATGTTGGCTTTTATATACTAGTTTTTCTACACGATGTACGTAGCACGGTAATATATAATATAATTATTTTCTAATATTAATAATTATTCAAATAATAAATAATAAATAAATTACATTAATAGAAATTACTAAATTAGATTATTATTTTCAAATGTATTTCGACAGAATATAGTAATATATTACTATGATTACATTCTAAAATTCATTATCATTAATACAAATATATTTTTCAAATTATGGGCAAGAATAATAAATTAAATCAAATTATGCAAAAAATGTAAAAGGAAATAATAGTGATTTTTCTATTTATAATTTATTTAATTATTTTTTTAATTTTACATAAAAATTCATGCATTTTTATTATTTTAGCTAAAATATTCCTGAAACGTATGAAAAATGATATTAATATAGATAGATTTTTTATATAATTACTTTTTGATAATTTCCTTTTATATAAATTAAATTTTGATCTGTATTCATAGTTTATACTATGTTGTATTTCACTCATTTGAATTATTAAACTTCAACATTTGTTTATACAAAACTCATATAAATTAATTTTTATTTATTTTCTATAAGATATGATTCTATCAGAATTTATATTTAATTTTTATTCCTTCTCTAATTGTAAAATTTTTCATATAATTTTTATTCATCTATAATAATTAGCAAAATATATTATTTTTACAATTTTAAAAGAATATTATATTATAATAAATAATTTTTCTTTTACATAATTTTTAACTTTTGATAATTATTTTGTATAATATTATTCTATAACATACATCTATTTTTACCTTTTATTTACTGCCTTTACCTCAATTCCATAAAATTTATATTAATTCTCAATTATTTCTATTTTCTTACATATATATCTTATTTATTTTGATATATAAGATATCATAATAAATTTTTAAGATTTTTTAAAGTCAATATGAAGATAATTGTTTTATTTAATTTATTTGATGCTTTCATCTTATTAGATAATTTCAATAACTTCGAGCACATCCCTCATGAGTTCTCACGATTATTCTTCTTCATAGTCATTGTTCTAATTTGTAATTTTTGCAAGTTATATTTTTGTAGTAATCTATACAGTAATTTTATTATTTCATAATGAAAGTAATTTTATTAATTTGCTGATTTTATACTGTAAGAGAATTATTATAATAGACTACATGTCTTTCATTATTGTGTAACGTATCATTTTTTCTTTATTATTATTAATATAATATTAAATAAGGATATTTTAGTCTTTCGATTTAGGAAGGTCATGCTTTTATAGATAGTATAGATATATAAAAGTGAACATATTCTATACATACATACACACATATATATATATATATATATACTATATCCGGATATAATTTAATATTGGCATTTTTTAATAGAAATTAACTTCTTGGAATAAATAAATTTATAATTGGATTGTTGGTTCCTTGATTAACAAACGTTCCCAATCACATAGAAATAGCAATGACATTTTTTGAACAATCCTAGCAGATGAATGTGAATTAATCTCGTTTTTTGCTCTCACTCCAGTTCTTAATAGCCTGCAGCACTGCCTGTTCCACCATTTGGGCATCAAGGCTTTCCTGTTCTTCATTCTATTATACAAAATAAAACCATAAAATTTCTGTCATAATTCGAACAAAGACTAATATGCATAAACTTTTTTACAGTTCCGCCAAGCCAATTTTGATTTCTTGGTGATGATATACAGTAAAAAACCAGGTAATTGGGTCTATCAAATTTACGCTTTTCTAACATAAATCAGATGTTAAAAAATTGTAGTACACACAAGCCTGGCAAAAAAAAAAAGAAAGGCAATGGATGACCAGGCACTACACAACTAAATAAAGACAGCTAGGCCAAATTTGTCATGTACGGGCAGAAACAAAATGTTAACGAACCAGCTGCAGAATTTGAAAGCTAAGTCTAAACCTATAAGGGAACAAAAAAAAAAAATTAATAAATTGTTCATGTATGGGAATTAAAATTTATTTAAGAATAATTAAGGTAATTATTTATATGGCTCACCTCTCCTCCAACTGCTTGTAGTCGAAAAGTGTCTGTACATGAAACCCTAGCTTCCAAAACATTGAGACCCAGTTCCTCAAGAGCTTCTAGTATCGATACTAGCAAGCCAGGGCAACTTCTATCCGATAACACACCAATCAGAAACCCCTTTTCTAGGGCATCTACTGTAACTTGCTGTAGAACAAAGAACCAAGAGTTGTGAATTAATAGCTATAGGTCCCTACGTTATCAAGTTGATAGAGCAATATATTGCTGAAAAACAAAATGGGAAAGGACAAGTAGTCAATATCATATTCTAAGAAATATATAATTAATTAAATAGAAAAAACAGAAGAGATATATTTTCTTTCCTTGCTCTACCTTTTTAAAAAATACAAATATGAAATGATTTAAAGGAAAGTTTAAAAAAACAAGCAAAGAAAACAAAATAGTATAGAGAAAGAAGAGTATAGAGCTAGGCTGATCACAGTAGTACCCCTTACCATAGGTTTGGCATTAGGGTGGCCAGAGGTTTGAGCAGCGGCTATGTCTTGATTCACCCGTTCTACTTTTTCTTTCAGCTCTTGGATGTAATTTGAAGCGTCTACTATAATTGAAGCATTGTTAAGCTGCTACAACCACAAAATCACTTGTAAACTGTTCATCAGGCCAATATTTATTTTTTTTTCTAATATAGAGCGAAGACGATTTAAAAATTATATGTCATTGATGCCTTCTTCCTATTGTAGCTACTGATGATTCGAATAGAAATGAGAAATCACATCCAATACAAAGATAAGAACTAATGCTCTGCTAAAATGTATAAATACGTAGTATATGCCAACAACTTTTGAACTGGTATATTGTTGAAGATATATTTTCAGGATGGAACCAAACGCAAGAGTGGATGATCGATTTGAGTGGTATAAGAATGTAAGCTAGCTAGCCTGTGGAAGCAAAGGCCACAAAGATATAGAGAATTACAGCTTGAGAGTTTGTAATAGAACGAAGGAGTTGCAGCTTCTCATGCAATGCTGTTGTTCTCTTGCTCTCTCTAGAAACCATGGCCAATTTCCTCCTCGCTTTTTGTTATCTTTATCCCTTTTCTCCTTCTCTTTCTACCTATTAACTTTGTTAGCCCCCAAGTGATGTTTAAAACAGGGAGGATGAGCTCTCAAATCTATATGATTCTCCTGCTCTCTGCTCACATGACTGCCTCAGTCACCTCGAACAAAATAATATATATCCACATTTATATGATATGATATACGTACGTACTTCCTACCTAGACTTACCAAAATGCCCTTTGAAACTTTTTCTTTCGTCTCAATTTTTCCTTTTTCATGCAGACGAATGCTTTTGTTAATTTAGAGGTAAAACTGCTAGCTACTGGTCTATTTGACTTCAAATTTCTTAATTATTTAGGAATGTAAAACCGCAGCAAGAAGGTCCAATTGTTATGGGGTTTAGATGATGCTTAAAGGATATGGCCACATTCCTTCGAAGCAACAAGACCATGATGCATGGTTGCAATGATTGTAACATCATTCCAGTTTTTTTGTAGGGCCAAAAGTCTGAAAATTTCTACTTCTGAGTCTCAATCGAATTTTAAAAACTAAAGAATTTGGTGTGTGTGTGTGTATATATGGTACATGCCTTAGAATCTGATGTTTTTCTATGATTCACCACTTTATAATTCAGATCCCCCGTGCCAATAGTCTTTTTCTGTTAGAAAATTGTCTCTAGTGATACATTATTGTGTTTTATGCTAACTATATATCACTTGTCGTTTCCAATACAGGAAGGAACAAGCCTATGTTATTCCACATGAAAAGAATATATGGAAAAGCATAGCAAATTATTAATCTAATAACCAAATCTCAA
Source organism: Turnera subulata (assembly GCA_028386065.3). Taxonomy (NCBI): domain Eukaryota; kingdom Viridiplantae; phylum Streptophyta; class Magnoliopsida; order Malpighiales; family Passifloraceae; genus Turnera; species Turnera subulata. The sequence continues at coordinate 3,754 of JAKUCV010002568.1, read as the reverse complement.
CTTGATTAAGTTACGTTAGTTTTATGCAAAAAATGGATTAAAATCCTTAAGTTGGAAGTCATCCTATATTAGAGTCGGTTAAATGGGCCTAACTAACCGAAAAAGGTCGAAATCCAACATGCCGATAACTTCCGACCTTAGGGGACATCACAGGAATGAAAAAGGCTCAGGGAAATATTAGTGTACCTAAAGAGCCAGCAAAAAACATTCGCCCTTACTTCCCTCAACTTACACCTTTTTCAACAAAAAAATTTACACAAAATGTAAATATAGGTGTACATAAGTTTACACATTAGCTTAGGTGAAGTCTCATGTTCGAGTCCTATATATGAAAAAACTCTCACCACAACCAAGTGTACGACGCCACTTTGATCCGAATTAGTTGATGCTGTACATACTCATGGGGAAAATTAATAAAAAAATATGTTTACACATTAGATTTGTACAAAAGTTTATTCCAATTTCTTATGTGTACTAAAAATTAATATGGGTTTGATACCTGTCAGATTCAAGTGTTAGTCTCTAATTGAGTAAAAACAGTCGTTGATGGGTGGCAATGTTGTTTTTTCCCCTTTCTAATCCTATTGTATTCCCTAACTAGTCTTTTTTAGCCTGTCCGATATAAAGTCTACTGATAAATAAATACAGTATCTACAAGCTATGTTTCTTTATGTATTTTGACAAGCATTGTTTAAAAAACAATATAAAGCTTTATCGTTTATTTTACAACTATTGAGATATTAATATCTATGGGGACTCTAATAGAAAAATTTACGTCTTCCAGATTTTCATTAATGGGAATATCTTACAAGTTGATTCCTTAACTTGATGACCTAGAATATATACAATAGGAATGCAAATATCGGACAGAATATGAAAATATGATAAAGACCAAGAGCCTCTCTTGTGTGCGAAATTTAAAGGTTTTAAACAACAACCTAGTCAGTGTTCATTGATTTGATTTGACTTTATACTAGTGTGCATATCCTCACCATGCGTCGTGGATATCTTCTTCTTCTCCTTTATGATTTTTTTATGCTAAACCTCTTCTTCTCCTTTATGATAATCGAATAAATTGTATTGCACTATGGACGTAGCATGAACAAAGGTAGTACGTAGATTCTATTTGTTTCCTAAACTTCTGTTCTTCACTCTCTAGTACTGATCCACACAGTATAATTACGGATACATGTCTGTGATATTTCATTAATTTCATGTAAACAGAACTACTTGAACTAGGGCAGATCCTAATTCTTTCATTTTCTTTTTGTCCGGATTTTTCATTAACTTCTGCTCAATCATGCAATTAGTTGTCCAAGAAAATGGAAAAATGGATGGTATTTAGGTAAAAAATGAGGATGAGCGATGGCACAAGTTAAGGTGGGGATGCTTAGAAAAAAAAAAAAGTTAAGGTGGGGAAGAAATGGGGAGGAATATGTGCTAAGAAAAAAAAAATGGGCATCGAAAGTAGTGAAGGGGAGAGGTAAAGATTTATAGAAACAACAAAGCAAAAAAGAGTGTATTTTGGGTTGTTGATATTTTAGATTTTAGAATGCCTCCAAGCCCTCCTCACGGGGGGGAACCTTTTTTTTTTTTTTGGATTAAACCCTTTCCCCTCGCCACCCGTCACCTTTTGTCCTCTCTTCTTCTTCTTCTTCTTCTTCCTCCTTTCCCTATTTATTTCTCTCTCTATCTCTCTCTCTCTCGCCACACATGCACGGTTATTCTCTAATGGAAGCAATGCATCACCTCTAATAACACCATTCTCTGCACTATTCTTTTATCTTTTTTATATTTCCCGGCTGTCCTCTTCTTGATTCATACAAATTTTGGCGCTTAATATTACAAGCTATATATGGAAAAAAAGAACAAAAGTTATCGTATACATATATATTGATGAGAATATTATATAATGATTGGTGTCCATTTTTCCTTTGTCAAATGAAAATGAGTGAAAATCTTACCTCATATTTGCTATAGCATCGCCTTCTTTTTCCTTTTTGATATAAACTGTAGCAACGCCATTGAATTCACCATTTGCATGTGTGTACAAAGTTCAATTTAGCAATCATCTAGCCTACTTCCTCTACATGCATCTCAACTTCTTTCACAAAAAAAAACTTGTGCCATTCCTGCATGCAAAAATCTATGCGGGTAAATTTTTGTTTCATTAAAAATTATGTCTGATTTGCCAAAGGATTGGGAAATTAAGTGAGGGAAGTGTAAAACTCAAGTAAAAATGACAAATACATCTTCTCAAGTTTTTTCTGTAACAGTGGAACTTAAAACTGTTTCACAAACGTATGATTAGTGATTTTTTAAAAAAAACTATCAACAGCTCGATGCAAGAATATGATTAACATCTGACTATGTAAGAATATTAGGTGCAAAACGATATATAAATACACAATCAAATCACCCTTCGACGTCGTATAAGAGTAATATGAAAGATGTTACTTTTAGCCATTGGTAAGATTGCATTGCACATATATAAGATTTGTGGCATTCATGTCAATTTTGTCCCGTAACTTTCTATTAAATTACTAGCCAAAGACCTCATTGAAATTAAGAAAACGATGCAAAAGATTTTAAACGTAGAACTGTTGGTCAGAAAATTACTGACAATTAAAACAAAGGAACTGTAGCGACAGACTAAATATATCATCCAAAGTTTGGTGCATATATATATGTTATTTTTTTGGCCCTATTCCTTCACGGCTAAATGCACATAATTCAAATGTACATATTACTCACTTCAATAAAATCATCGTTAGCATAAAAAAAAATACGTAAAAGAAATCAACATATGGTTTTTTTTTTGGTCAAAAGGGAGAATTCTACGTATGGTTACAAGCAGTATTATGTCACTCTATCACCACATGACCAATTCTAGTCCGCCATGAAATGTATATGAGAAGTTATGAATGGTTTTCCTTATATTATACTATACGGTGAATTTTGCCACCAGTTCCTAATTCGATAAGTTGCTAAAAAAGAATACATTTACAAAATTTGCATGGGAGACATCATAGTTCTTTTTTTTTTTTTAATACTAAAGACATAATAGTTCATAGTTCCTACAAATTAGGCTAGATTGGGTAACAATCACAAATATATTGATGGATAATTTTCTGATGGCTAGCTAGGCTTCTGCAATATTGTATGTGTCACGAGACATGTTATAAAACTGTGTCGGTATCAATCACAGTTCAGTTTGGATCTGGCTCCTTACTTCCAGCATTGGCTCCTTCCTACACAGACAAATGTAGTACGTACCCACCCATTCACATGTGTGCCCATTAATCATTACAATAAAACAATACTCTCCATACATATACTCTGCTCAAACCTTGTCACTTGCTTGCCAATTCCATTATATTGTTACAATAACGAGACCCTTTTTTCTAGAATCTAGAATTAGCTAGGAAACTCTCTCTTTCTCCTAGTGCGTGTGTGTCCACATTTACTCAGACATTGTTATAAGTCTGTTATTGAAATATTCCCCCAAAGGGATCTGAGAGGTGTATATCTTGCTGTACACTGGCTTATATAATGTTTTTTTTTCTCATCAATTCTTGTAATAGAATCAATTGAGCTATCTCGAATGTCTTTAACACTTTAGTTATAAACTGGGGGTATTGCCCCTTGTGAAAAATTGAATCTGACATCTATCCGCGTGATATAGTATCCTAGAGGTTGTCTTTTGTCACTAGGCTAGCAAGACCTGAGCCACAAGGATAGGAAAAAGAAATTA
>JAKUCV010002567.1:8075-40559 GCA_028386065.3 Turnera subulata | reverse complement strand
GGTTTCCAGTTTTGGCCGAAATTGATCGTTCTCGGTAGCGAAGAGGGACGATTTTACACCTGAAAACATAATTGTTAGTTCAAGAAATTTATTCAACAATAAAACAAAGAAAGATAAGTAAATGCATGATTTTTATTCAAAATAATAATAATAAAGAAGTTTTCATGCCTTAATACTATGTGAAATATGTGCACATCAATCTCAGTCCAAGTTTCAATAGGACCCTCATAATTGTACCTCCTGTCCAACACAAAGTTGTTCCACCAAACCAAAGCATAGTCAGTAAACTCATCAACCGCCAATTTTACCTTCTTTGCCTCGGTGTAGTTATGGCAATCAAATATCATCTCCTCTCTTTTCTCCCACTTCAAATAAGCTTCTGGATCATTTTTGCCTTGAAAAGATGAAATCTTCATCTTGATGCCTTCAACATCCCTATCAGTTCGATCAACATATCGACCTCTATAGGCTTCTCTATCGTATCTCCATTATTCCATGATGTTAACCTGCAAGAAAGTATTAGTAGAAAATATTTCCTCCCCACTCCCTCACGTGTTTACACTCTTTTTGTGTTCTCTCGTGTTTGCACTCAATTTGGCAATAGATGTAACACTCGCCTTTTACCTCTCTTGAAATCTCACTGTGTTTATTCTTTGGGATCAGTAACACTTAATCAAATAATAAACAAACCTGCAACACTTCAAGAAAGAGTCAAAGATTTCCTATCAAGAAAATAGACAATTCGAATTCTAGAGGCAAAATTAACTCCTGAAAGAAAAGATAGTCACACACAAAGAACAAGAAACTTGTATGTGATGAATATTGCAGTAATCGAACAATATGAAACAAAGATTGCTCAATTAGAAAAAGCTGAAAGAAAAACACAACAAATAAGCAGAATCAGAGAAAGTTACCCAACTAGATACCCTAACAACCCGCGGAAAGTATCCCAATCAAGCAAATTCCTGCAAATTCAAATCAATACTTGCCGAATTCCTTCATTCACCAAGTCGATTTCACCTTTTTTTTTTTTACTAATTGCTGCCACCAAATCGATTCCAACAATCAACAGAAAACAATCAACTAAGAAATTCAACTTCTCCACCAAATCGGCTTCAGAAATCGCAGCAACTTTTTTTTTTTTTTAATTGAAATCGACAAGACTAACAAGAAAACAAATCAAAATTTTTTTTTTTTTACAATTTCGGCAACAGAAAATAACTCAAGAACAACTAACTAAATTGCAGAAAATAAAGGGATATGTAGTTGAAATTGATACCTAGGCTCCGCTACCAAGATGATACGGCAACACTACCAGAACAAAGCTAGATAGCACCTCCGATTCAATCGAGTCACCAAGATCAGAAATCAATTCAACCAAAAACTTTAGTGATTACCTCTATCACCTTAAAACACAACAAAGGCGTTAAGCAACAATAGAGTAATAAACACAAGGAATCTTGTAAACGCCACAAGCAATTCAATTACTTGATAAGTAAACACAATCCCTAAAATAAACAAGAGAGAAATCAATCTAACTTGCAAAACAAGGTTTAAGAGAGCCTCCAAGTTTATTAGCAAAATAGCTATTAATAAACAATATTCATCATCCCCCTAAAATATGAACCCCAAGGGTCTTATTTATACTAGTCTAATACTAAACCCTAATGGACTTGGACTTGTAACTAAAATAATAAAACAAAATAAAACGACTTTATGTTACTATTCACGCGGGTACTATTCACATGAACAATAATCCTAACTCCAAAGTGGAATGGATTTGTAATTCCAACTCCCTAATGAACTAGGCTTTATAAATAAAAATAAACCCAACTTAAATAACTATAGCCTAACAATTAATGACCCAAAGAATAAATAATACCAAGCCGAAATTATAATCCGTAAATAATAAAATTCGGCTACACTAAAATAATAAAAATAATTGATGTCGACATGGGCCCCACTTTCTCCAGCTAGATTGTCATTATGGGCCCCACTCTTCTCCAAGCTTATTCTCCATCTCTTCTTGAATTTCTTGTGAGAACGAATCTTGGACATGATTCCAAAAGTGAGCTTGCGACGATGAACTTTGAACTTGTTGGAACACATCCAAACTCCATGCTTGACACCATTGCATCCTCCATGGGAAATGTCGTCATGGTTCAAGTTTCCAAATTCGCCTAAGTGACTTGCATCAAACATGTACAGCATCATCTGTCTTGTGACATTTTACTAAACCTGTCAACAACAACAAATATGTTGTCTCTACCTTTCCTAGTCCTAGGCAAACCAATAACAAAATCCATAGATCTGTCAGTCCAAGGATAGTCAGGAACAGGTAAAGGAGTGTACAACCCATGAGGTTGCACCTTACTGATGCAAATCACCTAGGCAAGCTTAGAGACTGGAAGAATAATGCACGCCAAGGCGACAATGGAGAAAAAAAAATGTTTTCGATTTCTTTTCTTTTCATTTTGGTAGTAGTCGATTTCATTAGTATATATATATACATAAAAAAAAAGAGTTGTTGCGGTTTGATTGTGCAATCGATTTGGAGTGTGATTGAAATTCTTGAGCTGATTGTTTTTATTGCTGGCGAAAATCGATTGGTGGCAGCAAAATTGATAAAAAAAAATATATATTGAAATCGACTTGGTGATTGAAGGAATTCGGCAAGTGTTTGTTTTGAATTGCAGGATTTTGCTTGATTGGGATACTTTTCGCAGGTTGTTAGGGTATTTAGTTGGATAATTTTCTTTGATTCTGCTGATTTGTTGTGTTCTTTTATTTCAGCCTATCTAAATTGAGCAATCTTTGTGTCTTATTGTTCAATTACTACAATATTCTTCACATACATTATCTTGTTCTTGTGTGTGACTATCTTGTCTTTCAGGAGTTAACTTGCCTCTAGAATCGAATTGTCTTTCTTCTTTATTAGGAATTCTTTGACTCTTTCTTGAAATGTTGCAGGTTGTTTATTATTTGATAAGATTTACTAGTCCCAAAGAATAAACAAAGTGAGATTTCAGGTGAGGTAAAAGGCGAGTGTTCCATTAATTGCCACGAGAGACAAACACGAGGGATACATGTGAGGAGCTTTTATTACTAATCAATTTCTTGCAGGTATCACATCATGTCTGGAGGGAGTAATACTGGTGAGGGGACGCTCGTAACCATGGATAGAAAGGTTATTTCAGCAACTTGCTGAGATGAATGCTAAAATGGATCGGCAAGCTCAAACCATTCAAGAGCTCTCTGCCGCAAGGGAGGCGCAACAAGGGGATGAACCAGCTGTTAATCAACCCCCGCGCAATCGACAAGTTAGGGAGGAGCCCCAGGTTATTGTAGATGACGTGGAGGAAACTAATCGCCCTGCTGCTAGAGTGCGACAACCCCTTCCACCGCTTAGGGGAGGCGGAGTGCATCTACCACCACCAAGAAGAGGTTAAATCCATGAAGAAGTTGACGAAGAGGGCCGAGGGTATGGTAGATATGGGCGACAAGAAAGAGACAACCGACGAGATCGTGGAGAGAATGATCTTAGGGGCATCAAGTTTAAAATTCCTTCATTCCAAGGAAAGGATGATCCGGAAACCTATCTTGAGTGGGAGAAGAAAGTGGAACGCATCTTTTCATGCCACAACTACTCTGAAGAAAAGAAGGTACAATTAGCTGTGGTTGAATTTAATGACTATGCTTCGGTTTGGTGGGACAAATTTGAAGGTGACAGGATGCGACTTGGAGAGGGTCCGATTGGTGATTGGACGGAATTGAAGAGGATCCTAAGAAAGCGATTTGTTCCCCGATCCTTCTATAGGAAACTACATCAGAGACTTCAAGCATTGCGCCAAGGATCTAGAAGTGTTGATGAGTACTACAAGGAGATGGAGAAGCTCATGATCCAAGCAAATCTTGATGAAGATAGGGAGACCACGATGGCGAGATTCCTTGCTGGATGAATAAAGATGTGGCTAATCGTGTTGACTTGCAAAATTGCTTAGACATGGAGGAGATGGTGGCGACGGCCATCAAGATAGAAAAGCAATTGCAACAATATACACCGAGGAGTTCTTATTCTGCTTCTTCTTCATCCAGTTGGACTTCAAAATGGTCTGCGAGAGATGGGAAGCAACAAGAGAAGCCAAAGGAGGTGAAAGCTAAAGTTGTCAAATTCAAGGCACCCTCTACTATGCCAAACAAGCCGAATGCTACCCCTACAAGGCAAATCAAATGCTTCAAGTGCTTGGGGCTTGGACATATTGCATCTCAGTGTCCAAATAATAGGGTGATAATTGCTTGAGGTGGCGAGTTTTTCTCTGATGATGAAGAGGAAGAAGCCGACCCTGCACTACAAGATATGCCCGAGTTGGAGGATGCTCCCGAGTATGTAGCTGATCTTGAGGAGATTCCACGAAGGTTAAATGTTACAAGGCGAGTTCTTAGTGCTCAAGTTAAGGAAGAAGGGATTGAGCAAGGAGAAAACATTTTCTATACAAGATGCCTTGTGAATGACAAAGCTTGTAGCGTAATTATCGATGGTGGAAGCTGCACCAACATTGTGAGCACTATGCTTGTGGAGAAGATGGGATTGGAATGGCAAAAGCATCCACGACCATATAAGCTACAATGGCTTAATGACATGGGAGAAATTCGAGTAAACAAGCAGGTTTATCTTTCTTTCTCCATTGGTCGATACTATGATACTGTTTTGTGTGATGTTGTTCCAATGCAGGCAAGTCATATCTTGCTTGAGAGGCCATGGCAGTATGATAGGCGCGTCGTGCATGATGGGTTTAAGAACATGTATTCTTTTACCATGGGAGAAAGGAGAGTATCACTTGCACCATTGCCTCCAAAGGAAGTGTGTGAGGATCAAGTATTCCTAAAGAAAAGCATGGAGGAATGGCAAAAGGAGAAGGATGCCGCCACTACCAATGGTGAGGATGAGAGGATGACTGAGAGTCATGCAAAAGGAGAGGAAAAGAAAGAAAAAGAGAGAGAAAAAGGAGAGAATGCCGCCACTAAGTATGGGTTGTATGAATGGTTGGTAATGCCTTTTGGGTTGACTAATGCACCTAGTACTTTTATGCATTTAATGAATCATGTCTTGCGCCATTTCATTGGAAAGTTTGTTGTTGTGTACTTTGATGATATTCTGATCTATAGCAAGGATGTTGATGAGCATATGGAGCATCTTAGGCTAGTGTTGGATGCACTTAGGGCTGAAAAGTTATTTTCTAAGCTTAAGAAGTGTACATTCTGCTTGGATCGTGTTGTCTTTCTTGGATATGTTGTTAGTGCTAATGGGATAGAAGTTGATCAAGAGAAGGTAAGAGCAATAAGGGAGTGGCCGACTCCTACTTCCATCTCTGAGGTAAGATCTTTTCATGGACTTGCTAGTTTTTATAGGAGGTTTGTGAAAGATTTTAGTACTATTGCTGCTCTTTTAAACGAAATTGTTAAAAAGGAAGTTGGATTTAAGTGGGGTGATGCACAGGCGCAGGCATTCGCGACTTTAAAGGATAAATTATGTTCTGCTCCTATTCTTAAATTTCCTGACTTTGATTCTACTTTTGAGATTGAGTGTGATGCCTCTGGCATAGGTATAGGTGCTGTTCTTTTGCAGGAAAAGAAACCTATCGCTTATTTCAGTGAGAGGCAGCATTACTTATGGCCCAAAGAATTCGTGATCCACACTGATCATGAGAGTTTGAAGTATTTGAAGGGCCAAGGTAAGCTGAATAAGCGGCATGCCAAGTGGCTGGGATTCATTAAGACATTCCCTTATGTGGTGCGCTACAAGCAAGGTAAGGATAATGTGATTGCTGATGCATTATCTTGGAGGTATGCTCTAATCTCTTCTCTTAGTTCTAAATTGATTGGATTTGAGTATATTAAGGACTTGTATAAATTTGATCCTGACTTTGCTAATGTGTATGATGCATGTGAACAATCTGGTTTTCAAAAGTTTTATAGAGATGATGGGTATCTATTTCGTGAGAATAAACTTTGCATTCCTGCTTGTTCTATGCGTGAACTTTTGGTTAGGGAATCTCATGATGGTGGCTTGATGGGTCACTTTGGTATTGCTAAAACTCTTGACATTCTGTAGGAACACTTTTATTGGCCTAATATGAAGAAGAATGTTGAGCAGGTTTGTAATGGATGTGTTACTTGTCGACACACCAAATCTAGGGTGCAACCTCATGGGTTGTACACTCCTTTACCTGTTCCTGATGTTCCTTGGACTGAATTATCTATGGATTTTGTGGTTGGATCACCTAGGACACGGAAAGGTCGTGATAGCATCTTTGTTGTTGTTGATAGGTTTAGTAAAATGGCTCATTTTATTGCTTGTCATAAAACTGATGATGCTTCACATATTGCTGATTTGTTCTCTAGGAATGTAGTTCGTTTGCATGGCATTCCTAGGACAATTTTTTCTGATAGGGATACTAAGTTCTTAAGTCACTTCTGGCGAGTTTTATGGAGTAAGTTAGGGACCAAGTTGTTGTTTTCTACTGCTTGTCATCCTCAAACTGATGGTCAAACTGAAGTGGTTAATAGAACTTTAGGATCTTTATTGCGTGCTGTAGTGGGCAAAAACTTGAAAACTTGGGAAGAATGTTTGCCATTGATTGAGTTTGCTTATAATAGGAGCATTCAATCTTCTACAGGTTATTCTCCGTTTGAGATTGTGTATGGTTTTAATCCACTAACCCCTTTGGATTTGTTGCCTTTACCTTTGAAAGAGATTGTTAATGTCGATGGGCATCAAAGAGCTAAGTTGGTTAAGACTATTCATGAGAAGGCTCGAAAGCACATTGAGGAGAAGAACACTAAAGTGGCACAATGAGCTAATCGTGGACGGAAGGTTGTTAAGTTTGAACCTGGAGATTGGGTTTGGGTGCACTTTAGGAAGGAGAGGTTTCCTCATCACAGGAAGTCTAAGTTGGATCCGCGAGGGGATGGCCCTTTTCAAGTATTCGAGCGCATCAATGACAATGCTTATAAGATAGATCTACCTGGTGAGTATGCTGTGAGTGCTACTTTCAATGTTGCTGATCTTTCTCCCTTTGACAATGCAGGCTTAGATTCGAGGACGAATCTTTTTTAGGAGGGAGGGAATGATGCAAACAAGCAAGCACCAAGTGGAGCTGATGATGGAGATGGCGCCATTAGCTTGCCTCAAGGACCAATCACACGGGCTCGATTGAAGATGATCAAGAACCACATGTTACATTTTGTCCAAGCTAGGATTGATCAAGAATTACAAGAAGACAAGATGATCAAGCTTGGAGAGGAATACATGAAGACACCAACATGTGTTTCGATCATTGGAGAAGAGGCCTAGTCGACTGGAGCATGTGGGCCCCATGTCGACATATCCCTTCTAGTTTTCAATAGAGTTGCCGATTTATTATAAACAATAATTTAAATTTCGGCAAAGGTTTTTATTCATTTATTTGGGTCATAAACAATTATGGGCTTTAGATATTTCTGTAGGGTTTTAATTAGTCCAATTTGTTGTTGGATTAAAAGAGTCAAAACCTAGTCCATCTAGGTTTAGTGGCCGACTTAGGCCTTAGGTTTTCTAGAAGAGGTGGCCGACTTTGAAGAGGAGGTGGCCGACTTGGGATGCCTATAAATAGGAACCTTAGATTATTTTTATAACACATTGAGATTTGAGAATAAAAGTTTGAGGTTATTATTACCTTGGTTATTTGCAAGTAGAATTGATTTCTTCTTGTTTATTTGAGGGATTGTGTTTACTTATCAAGTGTTTAAATTACTTGTGGCGTTTACAAGATTCCTAGCTGTTATTACTCTATTGTTGCTTAACAACTTTGTTTTGTTTTGAGGTGATAGAGGTAATTGCTGAAACCCTAATTGGTTGAATTTGGTTGCTGATTTTGGAGACTTGGATTGATTAGGAGGTGCTATCTAGCTTTGTTCTGGTAGTGTTGCCGTATCATCTATAGAGGTCGATATGTTGATCGAACTGATAGGGATGTTGAAGGCATCACGATGAATATTTCCTCTTTTCAAGGCAAAAATGATCTGGAAGCTTATTTGAAGTGGGAGAAAAGAGTGGAGATGATATTTGATTGCCATAGCTGCACTGAGGCAAAGAAGGTAAAATTGGTGGTTGATGAGTTTACTGACTATGCTTTGGTTTGGTGGAACAATTTTATTTTGGATAGGAGGTACAATTATGAGGGTCCTGTTGAAACTTGGACTGAGATGAAGAAAATTATGAGGAAGAGATTTGTTCCTGCCTATTACAATAGGGAGCTGCATCAAAAGCACTAGACATTGCGCCAAGATTCTAAGAGCATTGAAGAGTATTATAATGATGATTGGCATAGAGAGACTTCGACTAACAGTCCAATGAGGACGCAGAAAGCTAGGAACCCGAATCCTGTGCATTTTGACTATGGAAAATTACCTAAGGAAGAATTTCCTGATCCTAGGCGTGTGCTGAATGCTCAAGTCAAGGAAGATGGTGTTGGTCAAAGGGCGAATATTTTCCAAACAAGATGCAGGGCGAATATTTTCCAAACAAGATGCTTGGTGAATGACAAAGCATGTAGCTTGATTATTGATGGAGGAAGCTGCACCAATATGGTTAGTTCAATGCTAGTGGATCGCATGGGATTGGCATGGCAAAAGCATCCTAAACCTTACAAGCTACAAAGGAAGAATGACATGGGAGAACTCGAGGTAACAAAACAAGTCCTTGTTTCCTTTTCCATTGGCAAGTATTTTGACCAAGTATTATGTGATGTTGTGCCTATGGATACGTGTCATCTATTGTTTGGTAAACCCTGGCATTATGATAGGGGAGTGGTTCATGATGAAAATAAGAATAGGTACTTATTCACCATAGGAGATAGAAAGGTTATACTTGCGCCATTGCCTCCAAACGAAGTTTATGAAGATCAAATGCATGTGAAGCAAAGTGTGGAGGCATGGAAAAAGGAGAAAGAGGCCGAATCTTATAACACTAGTGAGAACGAGAGGAAGGCTGAGAGCCTTGCAAAAGGTGAGCTAGAGAGGAAGGCTGAAAGGCTTGCGAAAGGAGAGAAGAGTTCGAAAGAAAATAAAAGAGAAGAAAAGAAAGAGGAAGCCGAGAGTGAGAGAAGAAAAGAGAAGAAAGAAGTCTCAAAAGAAATTGTGTTAAAAGGCTCAAATGAGAGAGAAGTGTGGGTTGAATATGAGGAAAAGTAGAGTTTGTTTGTACTCTTATACAAGGAAGCTTGGTTTAAAGCTAACCTTAACCCTTGTCTTTCTAGATGTGATGTGTTTTTTTTGCAGGATCCTAAAGATGTTTGTCCTAAAAGATTGCCGGCCCTAGGAGAAGAAGGTTCTATACATAGGGATGCCGATTACAATTAAAAGGGAGCATCAGGCTTTAAGTTCCTTTCCTATGACTTTAATGCCAAAATTGAATAACATGGTGAATAATTTAAATTCTTACTTTATTGGTTTTCATCAACATAAATTACTTGTTATGCATACTTCTGAGTTATTGTTTTGGAAGGAACAAATTAATGCTACTTGCATGTTGCTTGATCCGGGAGGCGAAGCTAGAAGCTTGAAGCTTGGTCCTTTGTGCATAATGATTGGTTCACAAGGTGAGTATAGTGTTCGTACTACTTTCGATATTGCTAAATTTCCTCCAATTGATTTTGTAGGTATCGATTCGAGGACGAATCGTTTTGAGGAGGGAGGGAATGATGCAAATCACCTAGGCAAGCTTAGAGACTGGAAGAATAATGCACGCCAAGGCGACAGTGGAGGAAGCAATAACGACAAGCAAGGGACTTGGATGTATTCTAACAAGCTCAAAGTTCATCATCACAAGCTCACTTTTAGAATCATGTCCAAGAATCGTTCTCACAAGAAATTCAAGAAGAGGAGAATAAGCTTGGAGAAGAGTGGGGCCCACAATGACAATCTAGCTGGAGAAAGTGGGGCCCACGTCGACATCAATTATTTTTATTATTTTAGTTTAGCCGAATTTTATTATTTATGGATTACAATTTCGGCTTGGTGTTATTTTATTATTTGGGCCTTTAATTGTTAGGCTTTAGTTATTTAAGTTGGGTTTATTTTTATTTATAAAGCCTAGTCCATTAGGGAATTGGAATTACAAATCCAATCCACTTTGGAGTTAGGGTTACTGTTCACGTGAATAGTATCCGCGTGAATAGTAACATAAAGTCGTTTTATTTTGTTTTATTATTTTAGTTACAAGTCCAAGTCTATTAGGGTTTAGTATTAGACTAGTATAAATAAGACCCTTGGGTTTATATTTTAGAGGGGGATGATGAATATTGTTTATTGATAGCTATTTTGCTAATAAAGTTGGAGGTTCTCTTAAACCTTGTTTTGCAAGTTAGATGGATTTCTTTCTTGTTTATTTTAGGGATTGTGTTTACTTATCAAGTAATTGAATTGCTTGTGGTGTTTACAAGATTCCTTGTGTTTATTACTCTATTGTTGCTTAACGCCTTTGTTGTGTTTTGAGGTGATAGAGGTAATCACTAAAGCTTTTGGTTGAATTGATTTCTGATCTTGGTGACTCGATTGAATCGGAGGTGCTATCTAGCTTTGTTCTGGTAGTGTTTCCGTATCACTTACTCTTGGCTTGGCGACATGGTATACAACCTGCACAAACTTTTTCCACATCTTTTTTCATGTTAGGCCAATAAAAATGCTCATGCAAGATGTCTAAAGTCTTAGCAACACCAAAATGCCCCATCAAGCCTCCATCATGAGCTTCCCTAACAAGCAACTCACGCATAGAACACACAGGCACACATAGCTTATTATCACGCATCAAACACCATAGCAAAATCGGCATCAGCAGCATACAACTCTTTGATGTGCTCAAATCCAACTAGTTTCGAAGTAAGAGATATAACCAATGAATGCCGCCTAGACAAAGAATCAGCTATGACATTATCTTTTCGTTGCTTATATTTAACAACATAAGGGAAAGTCTCAATAAACTCAAGCCATTTAGCATGGCGCTTACCTAGCTTACCTTGGCCCTTGAGATACTTCAAGCTTTCATGATCCGTGTGGATCACAAACTCCTTTGGCCAGAGATAATGCTGCCAAGTCTGTAATGCCCTAACCAATTCATACAACTCCTTGTCATCAGTGGAGCAATTGAGTTGTGCTCCCTTCAACTTCTCACTAAAATAGGCTATGGGTCGTTTTTCCTGCAACAAAACAGCACCAATACCTACTCCAGACAGATGACATTCAATTTCAAAGGTACAGTTAAAGTCAGGCAATCTCAATATAGGAGCAGAACAAAGTCTATTCTTAAGTTCATTAAATGCCGAAATTTGTTTCTCCCCCCACTTAATTCCAACCTTTTTTTTAACAATCTCATTAAGAGGTGCAGCAAAGTGCTAAAATCCTTCACAAACCTACTATAAAAACTAGCAAGTCCATGAAAAGATCTTACCTCACTTACCATTGTAGGAGTCAGCCTCTCCTTGATGGCTTTTACTTTTTCCTGGTCAACTTCAATACCTCTAGCACTCACAACATAACCAATAAAGATAACATAATCCAAGCAAAAAGAACATTTGGAAATCTTAGCATACAATTTCGCAGCCCTAAGGGCATCCAAAATGTATCTAAGATGCTCAGCATGTTCATCCACAGTTTTTCTATAAATCAAGATATCATCAAAATAAACCACCACGAATTTTCCAATAAATGACCTCAAAACATAGTTCATTAACCTGATAAAGGTACTAGGCGCATTGGTCAGTCCAAAAGGCATAACTAACCACTCATATAAACCATGTTTTGTCTTAAAAGTAGTTTTCCATTCATCACCAATTTTCATCCTAATCTGATGGTAACCACTCACAAGATCAATTTTGGAAAACAAACATGCACCATGCAATTCATCTAGCATACCATCCAATCTAGGTATAGGATGGCAATAGTTTACCGTGATCTTGTTGACTGCTCGACAATCAACACACATACGCCAAGTTCCATCCTTCTTTGGGACTAGAATGACTGGCACAACACAAGGACTCAAGCTCTCCCTGATGTGTCCCTTTTGCAACAACTCATCAACTTGCCTTTGTAATTCCTTAGTTTCCTTGGGATTAGCTCTATAGGCAGGTCGGTTAGGAATTTGGGCTCCAAGCATGAAATCAATTTGGTGCCCAATGCCTCTAATTGGAGGTAACTCCTTTGGCAACTCCTCGGGAAACACATCAGAGAATTCCTGCAAAACAGAAACAACACAACTATGCAAATTGTGGTCAAGATCAGTGTTAGTTAAATAGGACTGCTTACAGTAAAGCATGACTAACACCCATTTGTTCTCACAAGCTACCCTCAAGTCCCTCATATTTGCATAGAAATTTTGTCTCCTTTTCTCTTTTCTCTCTTTAGTGGTGTCGACATGCTCTCCTTTTGTACTCACTCTCTTGTCGACATCACCCTCACCTTTTGCACTTAGTTTAGGCTCTCCTTTTGCAAAGCCCTCGGCTTTCCTCTCACCCTCACTAAGTGTGGCCGATTCGGCCTCTTTCTCCTTCATCCAAGCTTCCACACTTTTCTGCATGAACAACTGATCCTCATACACTTCTAAAGGAGATAATGCACCCAAGTTCACCTTCCTATCTCCCCAAGTGAAAGTGTACCGGTTCTTGTGGCCATCATGTATCACCTTCCTATCAAACTCCCAAGGCCTACCCAACAAGATATGACAAGCCTGCATAGGTACAACATCACATAGAACCAGATCAGTGTATCAACCAATGGAGAATGAAATAAGAACTTGGTTGAAGACCTTCACTTCTCTAGTGTCATTCAGCCATTGAAGCTTGTAAGGTCGTAGAAGCTTAGAACACACCAATCCCATCTTCTCCACTAGCAAAGAACTCGCCACATTGGTGCAGCTCCCACCATCAATGATCATACTACATGGCTTGTCTCCAATCATGCATCTAGTGTGAAAGATGTTCTCTCTCTGCTCACTCCCATCATCTCTTTGTTGCATGTTCAACACTCTTCGAGTGACATACAACTTGCGCACCACATCTTCTTTAGAATCATCTTGGATGTCCTCCAGTTCAGGCATATTGGGATCGACATCTTCTTCATCTTCAGAATAGATGTCTCCATTCTCCTTGACCATCATAGCCTTCTTGTTTTGACACTGAGCAGCATAATATCCCTTCCCAAAGCAACTGAAACATTTGATATCCCTAAACTTAGGTGCAAAGGTTTCTTTAGATGGAGCAGATTTCGACTCTTCCTTTCCTTTCCAAGGCGTCGCCTTGGGTGTACCATAGGTAGGTCTACTTGAACTCCCCACCTCATGCTTGGTGTACTTGGCACTGACACTCCAACTGGTGTGATGGTACGACTTGCCTCCCTTGGCAACCTTAAGTTGTTTCTCAATTTTGGCAGCCAATGCAACCATGTCCTCCAATTCATCATATTGCTGCAACTCAAGAACTTGGACAATGTCAGTATTTAAACCATAATAAAAACGAGACATAGTAGCTTGTTCAGCCTCAACTAGGATGCATCATACACTCCAATCCTAGCGTGTCGATTGGAAATTAGATTTCTCTTGGTTTAATAGAATAAGGTCTAGGAACCCAAGAGTGCTGATTCTCTTGGTTTATTCTAGGAAATTGGATTTACTTATCGGATTAACTAATCTGTGGCGTGAATTCTGATTCCTTTGGTGTTGTTTGTCTGATTTCTTGTTGATTAGGGTCAGGTGGCAACATCCCCTTTTGGTGATTCAATTGTTCTTATTTCTTTTCATGTTGATTTGGGAGGGAATAAGGGGAGGCAAATTGCTGAGTTTGATTGAGATTGAGGTCGGGACCACATTCTGATTCAGTATGAATTTTGGTGTTGATTCTAGGGTTCTGCTGTATCAGTAGGACACGCATGTATGTGAACAACTATGCTTCAGGGTCAAGAAAGTCAATTCTAGTTAATAAAAAACTATATAGAAAGAGTATGTCATATAGGCCAGATATGGTTTTTAGAAAGCCAAATCGTAGTATGTAGTCACATGGATTTAGGAGAAATACTTATGTGCACTCTTCCAGGAATTTTATACATACACATTTTCATGCACCATGTATTACTTGTTATTACTGTGGAAAGAATGGTCATGGTATCAAGACTTGTTGGATTAAGAAGAAAAATAAAAATGTTATATTTGTGTGGGTTCCGAAAGGAACCAAATCTAACCCCACAGGACCCAAATTAGTTTGGGTACCTAAAATCTAGCTGTTTTCTGCAGGTGAAAGAGGATGAATGGATCTTAGACAGTGGATGCTCAAGGCCTATGACTGGAGAGATATCCATGTTTTCATCCCTGAGCATGAAGGACCGAGAAAAAATAACTTTTGGGGACAAGTCCAAAAGACAAATTTTCAGGTTTGGTAACATTGACTCTGCTGAGTGTGAGTCAACTCTTTGATAAAGGCTTTAATGATACATTTTTGTTCGGTAGACAAAGATGTGGTATTTACTGGTACCAGAAAAGGGAATGTTTATTCTATATGTTTTGATAATGCTACTAACTCTGATCTTAAGTGCTTAAGTGCCAGAACAGAAACACCAACCTTGTGGAATAGAAGGTTAGGGCATGCCAACTTGGACCTCATAATCAGATTATAAAGCAAAATGTTGCTGAAAGGTTTACCCGCACTCAAATATGAAAAAGAAGCTACATGTCGTGCATGTCAGCTTGGTAAATAGGTTAAAAGTAACTTTAAACCCAAACATGCTATCTCTCCCTTGAATTATTGCATATGGATTTGTTTGAATCTATGAGAACAATGAGTATAAGTGGTAAGAGATATGTTTTTTTCATAGTTAATGTTTTTTTCATAGTTAATGATTTGTTTGCATATGTTTTTTTCTTGCTCCTAAGGATCATGCATGTGAGGAGTTCAGTACTCTTGTTAAACGATTACAAAATGAAAAAAGGTATAAAATTTCAAAAATTAAAAGTGATCATGGAGGAGAATTTGATAGTCATGCCTTTAAACAATTCTGTGAGCAAAGTGGCATAGTACACACTTTTTTCGACTCATAGAACGCCTCAACAAAATGGGGTTGTTGAAAGAAAGAATCGAACCTTGCAAGAAATGGCTAGACCTATGCTTAATGAGCATAAGTTACCAGCATATTTTTGGGCAGAGGGTGTGAACACAGCATGCTAAATTTTAAATAGAGTCTCTATGCGTCCTATAATTGAAAAGATACCTTATGAAATTTGGTATGGCAAGAAACCAAATATTTTTTATTTTCGAGTCTTTGGGTCTAAATGCTATATTCTGAATACAAAGGATAACCTGGATAAGTTTGAAGCAAAGTCTGTTGATAGTATTTTTCTTGGCTACTCTACAACCAGTAAAGCATATCGAGTCTACAACAAGATAAATATGGTAGTTGAAGAAACCATACATGTTATTTTTTATGAGACTGACCCGTGTGATCTAAGTGTTGAAGAAGATGTAGATGGCACTCTTGATGTTCAACCACAGGTTATTAATATTGATATTCCATCTGAAGAAAAAAGATGAAGAACTACCTGTATTGGTTCCACCTGATGCGTCACAACAATAACATGACAATCTGCCAGATCTGGTTGTGAAAAAACCAAATGTCTCTTCACGTGCTTCAACTTCACAACACAGTTATCAAAACATCAGAGTACCTAGAGGACTATCAACTGATGCTATTCTTGGTGATATCACTAGAGGAGTAACCACAAGGTCATCCATGTGGAACCTGAACACACACCTTGCATTTTTGTCACAAATTGAGCCTAAGAACGCACATGATGCTATCCAAGATGAATTTTGGGTCAATGCAATGCAAGAGGAGCTGAATCAGTTCAAACGAAGTGACGTATGGGAGCTGGTACCTAGACCACCTGAACACCCTATCATTGGAACAAAGCGGTTATTCAGAAACAAGCTTGATGAATCCGGTATTGTGGTAAGAAACAAAGCCAGGTTAGTTGCACAAGGTTATAATCAAGAAGAAGGCATTGACTATGATGAGACTTTTGCTCCTGTTGCTAGGTTAGAATCTATTCGCATGCCACTTGCCTTTGCATCTTTTAGATCATTTAAATTATATCAAATGGATGTTAAGAGTGCATTTTTAAATGGTATTATTATGAAAGAAGTATATGTTGAACAACCACCGGGTTTTGAATGTCATGATCATCCTGATTATGTTTATAAACTTAAAAAAGCTTTATATGGACTAAAACAAGCTCCTAGGACATGGTATGATAGACTAAGTTCTTATCCTGTGTCTAAAGGTTTTAGGAGAGGTAAAGTTGATTCCACCTTATTTATCAAAACATTCAAAGATGATGTGATCATTGTGCAAATATATGTTGATGATATACTATTTGGTGCTACTAATGATCTTCTTTGTAAGGAATTTGAGAAACTTATGCATAGTGAGTTTGAGATGAGTATGATGGGTGAACTTACATACTTCTTGGGATTTCAAGTTAAACAACTTGATGGTGGCATCTTCATGAATCAAGCAAAATACATTCACAAGTTGCTTAAGAGATTTGGTATGGAAGAAACCAAATCTAGTCCTACGCTTATGGGTACATCGACTAAACTTGACAAGGATGAGAATGGTAAGAATGTTGATATCTAGGTGTATCGAGGCATGATAGGTAGTCTTTTGTATCTTACTGCGACCAGACCTGACATCTTGTTTAGTCTATGTCTATGTGCTCGATTTCAATCTTGTCCTAAAGTATCTCATCTTAGAGCCATTGATACGACAACACACCTAGCCAGTCCTAGAAGCACCTTTGTATCTAAAGTTGTCCCGATCTCAAATCACAACCAATCGTGCACTGTTCTTGCGTCGATGCTCTTCACCTCCTAACAATCCGTGTTAGACAAAAGAAGGACGCGAAAGCCCCTCCACCTCCTAAACTCTCGGTGCTAGACAACAAAGAAACAAAGCACAAAGGATAAAACAAACAAAGAGACTCCTCTCTTTGGGCCGAGACTATTCAAGTTTAGCTGAAATTTTTATTACTCAAATAATCTGAATAACAATGAACCCCTAGGGCTCTATTTATAGGAGAACACACCTCCTCAAAGTCGGTGAACAGTAAAGTCGATGAACAGTAATGCCGGTGAACAGAACAGCCGGTGAACAGTACCGTCGGCTCCTTCTTGAACTCCAAGTCTTGGCACCTCCTCTCCTATTACTAGATGGACTAGGATTTAATTAAGCCCACATAACTTGGACACTAATTAAATCCTTTCAATAATAAAAATAAAAAAAACTAGTTGATTTTAATTTGACAACAATAATTAATAAAATGGATATGTCGACACCTCCTTGAAGGCGGATTGATGTCAACTGGGCCCAAATGTGCTCTAGAGTCAATTACTCCTTAATTGACAGCAAATTGATGGGCTTCAGTTTCAGCTCCTCTCCAATCTTGATTTTCCATCTCTTCTTGAACTTCTTGTGAGTACGAATCTTGGATATGATTCGGAAAGTGAGCTTGTTGGAATACAAAGTGAGCTTGTTGGAATACATCCAAGTTCCACGTTTGTCGCCATTGTTTCCTTCAGGGTTGCCTTGGTGTGCATCATTCCTAGAACCTCTAAGCCTGCCTCCATTTGCATCATTCCCTCCCTCCTCAAAACGATTCGTCCTCGAATCGAAACCAAGCTTTATGCGTGGAGGATCAAGCTTGACGCGCGTAGCTTCTCTCCCGGATCAAGCAACATGCAACTAGCACTAGTTTGTTCGTTCCACTCCTTAGGGTAAGCATCCCTAAAATCCTTGAAGGAAACAACAACAAAACTAGATAGACGAGGATAAAGGTTAGATTTGAACCAAGCTTCCTTGTACAAAAGTACAAACAAACTCTTCTTTTTCTCATAGTCAACCCTCTCATCTCTCTCATTTGAGCCTTTTAACACAATTTCTTTTGAGGCTTCTTTTATCTCTTTTCTTTCCTCACACTCGGCTTCCTCTTTCTTTTATTTCTCCTCCAATTCTACTTCTTCTTCCTTCTTCTCACTCTTATTTTCTTTTGAACTCTCCTCTCCTTTTGCAAGGCTCTCAGCCTTCCTCTCTAGCTCTCCTTTTGCAAGGCTCTCAGCCTTCCTCTCTAGCTCTCCGTTTGCAAGGGCCTCAGCCTTCCTCTCTTCCTCATACTTTGCTTGAGCTTTGGCCTGGTCGGCTTTCCATGCTTCCACTCTTCTTTTAATATGCAATTGATCTTCGTTGACTTCTTGTGGAGACAGTGGCCGAAGGAAAAACCTTTGATCCCCCATGTATAATGAGTACCTACTCTTATCTCTCTCAGGAGCCACTCTCCTATCAAATTGCCAGGGTCTACCGAGCAACAGATGGTTCTCGTCCATAAGCACAACATCACACAACACTTGGTCAGAATACCTCCCAATTGAAAAAGAAACAAGGACTTGTTTCGTTACCTTGATCTCTCTCATGTCATTCTTTTCTTTTGGCCGATAAGGTCTAGATGCATCATACACTCCAATCCTAGCGTGTCCACAACATATGTACTCACCACGTTGGTACATCTTCCTGCATCAACTTTCAAGCTACAACTTTTTTCCTTCACAGAACATCTAGTATAGAAGATCACCTTTTGCAGCTCAGGCATCTTTTGAAGTCTGAGTGTATTGCATCTATCAAACTCGCCTTCCAAACGCCTCTGAGGTTCAGTTTGCTCCTGGGGTTTGGGCATCTCACCCCTTCGTTGCGGTCCCTCTGCTATTGGCAGGTCTTGCTGCTGTTGGCGTGGAGGAGGCTGCTGCTGTTGCTGTTGTCGTGGTGGTTGCTGTTGCTCCCTCTCGACGACCAAGCTTGCAAGCATGCGCTTCAGCTCTGCCATGTCGTTGTCTTGTTTGCGCCTGTACTCGGCAAGCTCATCAGATTTATTGAGCAACTGGTTGTTGAGACGGAGAACCTCATCCCGCAATGCTCTCCGTTGTAAAGACTCTCCTTGTCCGTCTTGCTTGCTGCTCTCCGAGTTCTGGCTGTTTGGTGACTGCGACATTGTCTTGAGCTAATAACCTCAACTACTCTTGCAAACAATTCTCGGTTATCAAATACTTCAATCGATTTCTCTCTTTTTAAAAAAAAAAAAATAATTGCGGCAGAATAATAATCAACAAGGACTTCGTCCTAGAAGCACCTTCGTATCTAAAGTTGTCCCGATCTCAAATCACAACCAATCGTGCACTGTTCTTGCGTCGATGCTCTTCACCTCCTAACAATCCATGTTAGGCAACAGATGGGCGCGAAAGCCCCTCCACCTCCTAAACTCTCTGATGCAAATCAGGGAACTAAACACCAAGGAGAAGACGTCAATGTTAAAGGCGAGTTGCGGATGCCATTGGGGCCGATTACACAAGCGCGTGCTAACAAGCTCAAGATGCAATTGGAGCTTAAGGAGACATTTAAATGTGTGAGCACATTAAAAGGAGTCCAGAACTATTCTCTTTCAGTTCACTATTCACGTAATGGTGCAACTTACTATACACGCGCTAACAAGTTCAAAACGCAACTTCAAGTTTTCGTACAAGCAGTAATTTCACAAGAACTTCAAGAGGACACAAAGATCAAGCTTGGAGAGGACTTTAAAGAGATCCCCAAAAGTGTGAGCATTCTGAAAGATTCCAGTCACAATAGGCATTTTATTGTTCGGTCACTGTTCACGGTGGAAAAGAGGACTGAATTCCAGAAATTGAGTTATCCTTGATAGTTTTGTAGTTGATTTGCTTGCAATTTCAATTGGCTTGTTGTTGCTGCAAGAAAATCATTCACTTTGGGTGAAATCTCTTTTCTCTCTTTTAAAAAAAAAAAAAAAATAATTGCGGCAGAATAATAATCAACAAGGACTTCATCCTAGAAGCACCTTCGTATCTAAAGTTGTCCCGATCTCAAATCACAACCAATCGTGCACTGTTCTTGCGTCGATGCTCTTCACCTCCTAACAATCCATGTTAGGCAACAGATGGGCGCGAAAGCCCCTCCACCTCCTAAACTCTCTGATGCAAATCAGGGAACTAAACACCAAGGAGAAGACGTCAATGTTAAAGGCGAGTTGCGGATGCCATTGGGGCCGATTACACAAGCGCGTGCTAACAAGCTCAAGATGCAATTGGAGCTTAAGGAGACATTTAAATGTGTGAGCACATTAAAAGGAGTCCAGAACTATTCTCTTTCAGTTCACTTTTCACGTAATGGTGCAACTCACTATACACGCGCTAACAAGTTCAAAACGCAACTTCAAGTTTTCGTACAAGCAGTAATTTCACAAGAACTTCAAGAGGACACAAAGATCAAGCTTGGAGAGGACTTTAAAGAGATCCCCCAAGAGTGTGAGCATTCTGAAAGATTCCAGTCACAATAGGCATTTTATTGTTCGGTCACTGTTCACGGAGGAAAAGAGGACTGAATTCCAGAAATTGAGTTATCCTTGATAGTTTTGTAGTTGATTTGCTTGCAATTTCAATTGGCTTGTTGTTGCTGCAAGAAAATCATTCACTTTGGGTGTAAATCTCTTATTCTTCTTTAAAAGGAATTCTGGCAGAATTGATTGATGTTCCATCTGGAGTTACTAAATTGTTGTTTTGGGCAGAATAGAAATGTATTGTTGGAATTTGGGTTGGTTGAGTTTGATTCCTACTTATTCGTTTCTTTCCTTTCATTCTGAGAATTTTTTTTTGTTGAAGTCCGCTTACTTCTTATTGAGTGATATTGTTTCAGAATTGCTCAATTATACCAGAAATCATTATCTACATTTTCCTCATCACAAGTGTGCTTCTTTTCATTGATTATGTCTAATTGCTTCTAGTCTTGCGTTTTCTTTCATTCTTTAGGATTTCGTTGTTTTCTATTGAAATTTTTTGTTGCAGGTTTCTATTTACTTGGTTGGTTGTGATTGATCCGGAAAAGTAAAACTGTGATAGAATCTTGAGCAGTAAAAGGCTGAGTGTGCGCACTAAATTTGAGAAGAAAAGTCGTATTTGAGTGAAACACGAGTGGACACATTCTGTTACGAGTGTAAACACGTGAGGGAGTGTGTGAGGTGTTTTCTACTAACAAGTTTTTGCAGGTTGATATTATAGAATATTTTAGATGTGGTAGAGGAGGTTACAGGATGGAAGCCAAGAAATCAACTCCTGTGCACTATAGCTATGATGAAGATGAGTTTGATGGAGTATGGGGACATGATAGATTTGGAGAAAGAGGGGGACATAATAAAAGAACATATAGAAATATAAGCTTTGATAGGAGAGAAGGAGCAAATCGTGTTGATAGGGATGTTGGAAGCATCCAATTGAAAATTCTGCCTTTCTATGGCAAGGATGATCCTGAAGCATACTTGGAATGGGAGAAGAGAGTGGAGAAGCTCTTTGACTATCATCACTACTCCGAAGAAAGTAAGCTAAAACTAGTTGTTGCAGAATTTAGTGATTATGCACGTATTTGGTGGCATCAATTTATTTTAGAGAGAAGAAGGTATGGAGAAGAGCTTATTAGTACATGGGCTGAATTGAAGAGGATTATCAAGAAAAGATATGCGCCTAGTCATTATTTAAAGGAGCAACAGCAAAAATTTCTAACTAGGAGACAAGAGCCGATTTCAGTACATTATAATGACTATGTGGACGATTTTTACGATAAAGAAGAAGAAGGGTGGCACCGCGTGGAGCATGGTGGAAGAAGGATTCAACAAGATAAAAGGCTAAAGGAAAAGGAATCTATTCTTGCACGCCAAGAACGATCGCATCAGATTTACCAGAAGATTAGATGGGAGGAAGAATTGAAGAGAAAAGCCGAAGCTGAAAAGAAAACTGAGATTGAAAGGAAAGCTAAGCTTGAAATTCAGGCTGAAAAGCCTCAAACTACTTGTGAGATTGAGGAGAAGGCCGAATTGCAGAATTTGAACGAAAAACTTCCACCCAAATGGCAACAATCTGGTGAAGAAGAGAAGAAGGCTAAAAGCCTTGCAAAAAATGAGAAAGAAAGAGGGGAAGAGAGTCTTGTAAAAGGAGAGCTGAAAATAAAAAAAAAAAAAGAGAGAGGAAAAAGTCGACTATGAGAGAAGTGAAATGGGTGAAAAAGTCGAGATTGTTGAGAAAAAAAAGAGAGAAAAGAGAAACAAAATCTATATGCAAAAGAGAGTGATATGAGGGTTGTTTGTAAAGAAAAGAAAGGCATGTTTGTACTCTTGTATTATGATGCTTATCTTAAGGGATCTAACCTTAACCCTTGTTTTTCTAGTTTTGTTGTTTCTTTGCAGATATTGGGGGATGCTTTCCCTAGGGAATTGAAAACCCTTGGAGAAATTGAGTCCACACATGGGGCGCCAATTACAATCAAAAGGGATCACCAGGTTTTAAGTTCCTATTCTATGACTTTAATGCCTAAATAGGACAACATGATGAGTGATTTATATTGTTGTTCTATTGATTATCATCCATATAAGTTACTTGTTATGCCTATTTTTGTGGAACGACCTAATGCTTGTTGCAAGTTGATTGATCCAGGAGGAGAATTGACGCTGTTTAAAGGAGTTGAGCATCAATTCGATCACAAGCTTGGAATGCGTAGTCTATTGCCAAAGATGAATGGGAAGTGGCAAATGAGTGTGGATTGCCGAGATGAACAATCACAAGTAAAGTATCGATTTCTTTTGTCTAATGAATGCATGACTATGTTGGTTCAATTCTATAGTGTTTGTATGCAGGTGTGTTTAATTAACTTGCTTGATGAATGCATATGTGCAATAGTTAGGTTTGGTAATGCAGAATTTTTGATTGCATGTCATGAGTTGTTTCTTATAGTTTGCATTCAGTTTGGTATTATATGTTTTAAAACTTGCAAACTAATTCGTGTTGAGTGTCTTATTGCATGCTTGATTTCTGGTAGTAATATGCGTGTGGTTCTCGCAATATCTATTGATTTCACCATATGTGATGCACATGTTCCAATCGCATTCTTTGATGCATGTGTTCCATTTGCATTACATGAAGTTGGACAGTTACATATTGATTTTCATGAATCTAGAGATATTACACATGTTATTTACAAGATCCATAGAATTCTGAATTTTATTGCAGGTCATTCGTTTGATGATGTTTTACATGTGATCTGCTTGCAAAATGTGAAGTTGGTTATTAGATATGTAGTCCTCACATTGCATGGATTATTCGCATTTAGTTACTGTATATTGTTGCATGAGACTGCGAGTTGTTACTTATTATTGGATGTAGTATGTTTTGATGCATGTGTTTATTTCAGAATGAGTGTTGCATAAGTTACGTTCGTCTTACGTTTTGATGTTTTGCATGCTGAGCCTGTCGAGATCTTAAAGGATGCCATATATGATGAAGTTAAGTTCTATTGCACATTGTTGTCGCACGGTATTCCTAGAATATTCATGTTTCATAGAGGCCCTAAGTTCTTGGATTATTGTATGCGTGTGGCACAGAGAAAATTGGTGAATAAATTGCTAATTCTTGCTTTTTTCAAGCTAGTAGTGGTTTACCACTTGTTTTCTGGTTATTTGTTTTACTCTTAGTTTTTAAGAGGAATGCACGAGCTGATTCCGAGAGTAACAAAATGCCATTTGATCCAGGAGTATGGGATTGGTTACTCTGTGACTTTGAAAGGGTCAATGACAGTGCCTACACGGTGGATTCACTAGGTAAGTATGGAGTTAGTATGGCAATCATCGTTCCTAATGTAACTCCTTCTGATTTTGTAGGTTTTGATTCGAGGACGAATCTTTTTGAGGAAGGAGGGAATGATGCAAATCAAGGAACTAAACACCAAGGAGAAGACGTCAATGTTAAAGGCGAGTTGCGGATGCCATTGGGGCCGATTACACAAGCGCGTGCTAACAAGCTCAAGATGCAATTGGAGCTTAAGGAGACATTTAAATGTGTGAGCACATTAAAAGGAGTCCAGAACTATTCACTTTCAGTTCACTATTCACGTAATGGTGCAACTTACTATACACGCGCTAACAAGTTCAAAGCGCAACTTCAAGTTTTCGTACAAGCAGTAATTTCACAAGAACTTCAAGAGGACACAAAGATCAAGCTTGGAGAGGACTTTAAAGAGATCCCCAAAAGTGTGAGCATTCTGAAAGATTCCAGTCACAATAGGCATTTTACTGTTCGGTCACTATTCACGGCAGTTACTATTCACTTCCGGCGTTACTGTTCATTATCGGGCTGGAAAATCCACTTTGGAGCTGGTGGTTCCCACTATCTTGATTGAGTGCTCTTTCATCATTTGGTTTGTTGGTGTGGTTGGTGTTAGTGTGGTTGGTGTGCATTAAAGAAAACAAAAGATGATTAGTGCTTGTTTAGTGCTTGTATTTAAAATTCAATCCTTTGCTTTTTGGCTTCTATAAAAGCCAACCATGTACCAAGTTTGAAATCAGATTATACATGATGATTTGAGTGTTTGTAAGAAAGTTGAACGCTTATCTTTGGAAGAGAGTGGTTCTTCTAGTTTTTACTTCAAGGATTGAATTCAACTTATCAA
This sequence comes from Turnera subulata, assembly GCA_028386065.3. Lineage (NCBI taxonomy): Eukaryota > Viridiplantae > Streptophyta > Magnoliopsida > Malpighiales > Passifloraceae > Turnera > Turnera subulata. The sequence goes on along the minus strand of JAKUCV010002567.1, from coordinate 15,935 downwards.
GTAAGTTTTTACTCGTGGCGTAATTTCAATTCTTTCATACTCTTTGTTACCAATTCCTTGCTGTTTTGGGGGTGAAGAGTTCTATCCCGGTTGATTGAATTTGGGGTCGGGGACAAACATTGATTCGGAGGTGATTCTAGTTTAGTTCTAGGATTGTTGCCGTATCACTCTCGGTGCTAAACAACAAAGAAACAAAGCACAAAGGATAAAACAAACAAAGAGACTCCTCTCTTTGGGCCGAGATTATCAAGTTTAACTGAACTTTTTATTACTCAAATAATCTGTCTAACAATGAACCCCAATGGTTCTATTTATAGGAGAACACACCTCCTCAAAGTCGGTGAACAGTAACGTCGGTGAACAGTAGCATCGGTGAACAGTAGCGCCGGTGAACAGTAAAGTCCGTGAACAGTAACGTCGGTAAACAGTACCTTCAGCTCCTCCTTGAACTCCAAGTCTTGGCGCCTCCTCTCCTATTACTAGATGGACTAGGATTTAATTGAGCCCACATAACTTGGACACTAATTAAATCCTTACAATAATAAAATAAAATAAAAATAGTCGATTTTAATTTGACAACTATAATTAATAAAAATAAAATGGATATGTCGACACCTTCCTGAAGGTGGATTGATGTCGACTGGGTCCAATGTGCTCTCGAGTCAATTACTTCTTAATTGACAGCAAATTGATGGGCTTCAGTTTTAGCTCCTCTCCAATCTTGACTTTCCATCTCTTCTTGAACTTCTTGTGAGTACGAATATTGGATATGATTCGGAAAGTGAGCTTTTTGGAATACACAGTGAGCTTGTTGGAATACATCCAAGCTCCATGTTTGTCTCTATTGCTTCTTCCTTGGTCGCCTTGGCGTGCTTTAGTCTTGTCTTGGTTTGCATCATTCCCTCTCTCCTCAAAGCGATTCGTCCTCGAATCGATACTCATCATGTTCTCCAATTTAGACATTAAAGGCATAGAAAAGGAACTTAAAACCTGATGCTCCCTTTTGATTGTAATCGGCGCCCCATATATAGATCCATCTTCGCCTAGGGGCGGCAATCCTATTGGACAAGAAACATCTGTTATTTTGTTGATGGCGCGACAATCAACGCACATACGCCATGTACCATCCTTCTTGGGTACTAGAATCACTGGTAGAGCACAAGGACTCAAACTCTCCCGTACCAACCCTTTTGTAAGTAACTCCTCGACTTGCTTCTGAATTTATTTGGTCTCCTCGGGGTTAGCCCTATATGCTGGCCGATTTGGGATTTGTGCTCCAGGAACAAAATCAGTTTGATGCTCTATGCCCCGAATAGGAGGCAATTCTTTTGGTAACTCTTCTGGAAACACATCCCGAAAATGCTGCAAAACGGAAACAACAACAAAACTAGAAAGACGAGGGTAAATGTTAGAATTGAACCAAGCTTCCTTGTACAAAAGTACAAATAAACTCTTCTCTTTCTCATAGTCAATCCTCTCATCTCTCTCATTTGAGCCTTTTAACATATTTTTTTTTTAGGCTTCTTTTATCTCTTTTCTTTCCTCACACTCGGCTTCCTCTTTCTTTTCTTTCTCCTCCAATTCTACTTCTACTTCCTTCTTCTCACTCTAATTTTCTTTTGAACTCTCCTCTCCTTTGGCAAGGCTCTCAGCCTTCCTCTCTAGCTCTCCTTTTGTAAGGCTCTCAGCCTTCCTCTCTAGCTCTCCATTTGCAAGGCCCTCAGCCTTCCTCTCTTCCTTATACTTTGCTTGTGCTTTGGCCTGCTCAGCTTTCCATGCTTCGACTCTTCTTTTAATATGAAATTGATCTTCATTGACTTCTTGTGGAGACAATGGCCGAAGGAAAAACTTTTGATCCCCCATGTATAATGAGTACCTACTCTTATCTCTCTCAGGAGCCACTCTCCTATCAAATTGTCAGGGTCTACCAAGCAACAGATGGTTCTCGTCCATAGGCACAACATCACACAACACTTGGTCAGAATACCTCCCAATTGAAAACGAAACATGGACTTGTTTGGTTACATTTTTGCTCCGCTACCAAAACTGATACGACAACACACCTAGCCGGTCCTAGAAGCACCTTCGTATCTAAAGTTGTCCCGATCTCAAATCATACCCAATCGTGCACTGCTCTTTCGTCGATGCTCTTCACCTCCTAACAATCCGTGTTAGGCAACAGATGGGCGCGAAAGCCCCTCCACCCCCTAAACTCTCGGTGCTAGACAACAAAGAAACAAAGCACAAAGGATAAAACAAACAAAGAGACTCCTCTCTTTGGGCCGAGATTATTCAAGTTTAGCTGAAGTTTTTGTTACTCAAATAATCTGAATAACAATGAACCCCTAGGGCTCTATTTATAGGAGAACACTCCTCCTCAAAGTCGGTGAACAGTACCGTCGGTGAACAGTAACGCCGGTGAACAGTACCGTCGGCTCCTCCTTGAACTCCAAGTCTTGGCACCTCCTTTCCTATTACTAGATGGACTAGGATTTAATTGAGCCCACATAACTTGGACACTAATTAAATCCTTTCAATTATAAAAATAAAATAAAACTAGTCGATTTTAATTTGACAACTATAATTAATAAAATGGATATGTCGACACCTCCTTGATGGTGGATTGATGTCGACTGGGCCCGAATGTGCTCTCGAGTCAATTACTCCTTAATTGACAGCAAATTGATGGGCTTCAGTTTCAGCTCCTTTCCAATCTTGATTTTCCATCTCTTCTTGAACTTCTTGTGAGTACGAATCTTGGATATGATTCGGAAAGTGAGCTTGTTGGAATACAAAGTGAGCTTGTTGGAATACATCCAAGCTCCATGTTTGTTGCCATTGTTTCCTTCATGGTTGCCTTGGTGTGCATCCTTCCTCGAACCTCTAAGCCTGCCTCCGTTTGCATCAGCCATAAAGCGCATTTTTAAGTACTTGAAAGGTACACCATCACTTGGATTATGGTACCCCAAAGTCGATGCTTTTACTCTCACAAGCTATTCAGATGCAGACTTTACAGGATGTACGTTAGACAGGAAAAGTACAAGTGGGACATGTCATTTACTTGGACAATGCCTTGTGTCATGGTCAAGCAAGAAGCAAAATTCGGTTGCTATATCTACCACTGAAGCTGAATATGTGGCGGCTGGAGCTTGTTGAGCTCAAGTTCTATGGATGATGCAAACTCTATCTGATTATGGACTAACCTTTAATTGTGTGCCTATCAATTGTGATAGTTCAAGTGCAATCAATTTGACAAAAAATCCTGTGCAACACTCTCGGACAAAGCACATTGAAGTTCGACATCATTTCATCCGAGATCATGTGTTGAAGAAAGATATGGCCATTGAGTTTGTCAAAACTGAAAATCAACTTGCTGATATTTTCACAAAGCCACTCAAAGAGGAGCAATTTACAAAGATCAGACTTGAGCTTGGAATATGCAATCTACCATTAAAGTCTGTGAGTTAATTTGGTTTTTGCAAAAACCATGTCTATGCTTATATATTTCATGCATCATATTAGGATTTTGCATTCATATCACTTGCACACTAGCACTATGCATTTAAGCAAATGAGGACACGTTCAAAACGTGTTCGAATCATCAGAGGTACTGAAAGAAAAGTTGGGAAAGTTCTGATTTCGTATGATATCATCTACAAGCTGCTACCATGGAGATATGTATTTGGAAAAACCATATCTATTGCCGACAACGGTTATTATCCAGAGGTCAGAAGAAAAAGCGAAGGACAAGGATGTTGAATTCTAAAAAAGACAGTTTACCTTTTTATGTTTCCCATACAGAGAAAAACAAAGAATAGTGGAGGAGTTATTGCCAACCGCTCCCTATATCCCACAACATTCTCTCTCCTGCATTATCTCTTTCAAATTCACACATCGAGTTTATCTCTTCTCAAAACTCTCTCAACTAAAACTCTCTAAAACCCTAAAATACAAAATCTCTAAATCACAATATGAAGACCAACTGAGGGAAGAGTACCCCTACTAAAGAAGCCAACATTTCTACATCACCCGAACCAGCCATGAAAACTTCCTCAATTCGATCAAAATCTACCTCATCTGAAGGGATAATCATCAAAACACACTCAAACAAAGGGAAAGCCACCGACACAAGTAGAGCATCAACCGAGAAGTCTAGTTCTGAAGAGTTCAAGATAAGAAGAGATGAACTGATGAAAGTGATACGACAACACACCTAGCCGGTCCTAGAAGCACCTTCGTATCTCAAGTTGTCCCGATCTCAAATCACAACCAATCGTGCACTGTTCTTGCGTCGATGCTCTTCACCTCCTAACAATCCGTGTTAGACAACAGATGGACGTGAAAGCCCCTCCACCTCCTATTACTAGATGGACTAGGATATAATTGAGCCCGCATAACTTGGACACTAATTAAATCCTTACAATAATAAAATAAAACTAGTCTATAATTAATAAAAATAAAATGGATATGTCGACACCTTCCTGAAGGTGGATTGATGTCGACTGGGCCCAATGTGCTCTCGAGTCAATTACTCCTTAATTGACAGCAAATTGATGGGCTTCAGTTTCAGCTCCTCTCCAATCTTGATTTTCCATCTCTTCTTGAACTTCTTGTGAGTACGAATCTTGGATATGATTCGGAAAGTGAGCTTGTTGGAATACAAAGTGAGCTTGTTGGAATACATCCAAGCTCCATGTTTGCCTCCATTGCTTCTTCCTTGGTCGCCTTGGCGTGCATTAGTCTTGCCTTGGTTTGCATCAGAAAGTCAAAATCGAGAAAGGAAAGGAGATACAAGCAACAAAATCTAAAATTCTGGGTAGTGCTTCGAAATCTCCTTCTATTATTTCGATTGCTACTAGATTATCCATAGAGAGGATCTATGATCCGAAGTATACTAAAAAGAGTACACTCCCACTTAAGGAGAGCCACCCTGGTATCAAAATGGTATATGAAGCAGAGGAGTGGGCAGTAAAGAACATACAGGGTTCTAGTAAAATTCTTTCTGATGAGCCCACCATTGATGAAGTGAATTTTATTACCTCTAGCATAATTAGAAGATATGGCAGATTAGAAGAGAACACTCCCTGAGAATACTTTTTGGATGCCTTGAGAGCAGTTGTGCTAGAAGATGATGGTGCAGAAGATATAGAGGATGTGAGTGCTATCTTAGCGGAGAAAGAAAAGAATATTGATGCTGAGTTGAAATAGCTTGATGATGATACACAAAGAGTGAGAGATTTGGCAGCTGGAAAAACCACTTCTCCAGTTGAGAAGATGGATATGGGAGTTACTCAAACCACACCCACTGTATAAAAGGAAATAATGGCCAAGGGAGAGACTACCAGGAAAAGAAAAAAGAGACAAGAGTAGTGGTTCAGACAAAGAAAATCTGGAGGAGGATAGACCAGAATTTGCAGAAGATGATACCGATGATTCCCTCTCAAAATATTACTCTGATGATGAGAAAGAGAAAGATGAAAACATTGCTGAATCTGGAAAGGACGATGAAGAGGAAGGTCAAGAAGTTGCAAATGACCATGATGAAGAACATGAGGAAAAAATGAAAGAGGAGGAAGTTAATGATAATGAGACTGAGGAGGAACCCGAGAATGAGAAAGATCAGGATGTTGGTAATGACAAAGTGAACATCAGAGGAGCACCTTCTTTCAGTCAGCAAACCTGATGCAAACCAAGGCAAGAGTAAAGCACGCCAAGGCGACCAAGGAAGAAGCAATGGAGACAAACATGGAGCTTGGATGTATTCCAACAAGCTCACTTTGTATTCCAAAAAGCTCACTTTCCGAATCATATCCAAGATTCGTACTCACAAGAAGTTCAAGAAGAGATGGAAAATCAAGATTGGAGAGGAGCTGAAACTGAAGCCCATCAATTTGCTGTCAATTAAGGAGTAATTGACTCGAGAGCACATTAGGCCCAGTCGACATCAATCCACCTTCAGGAAGGTGTCGACATATCCATTTTATTTATAATTATAGACTAGTTTTATTTTATTTTATTATTGTCAGGATTTAATTAGTGTCCAAGTTATGTGGGCTCAATTAAATCCTAGTCCATCTAGTAATAGGAGAGGAGGCGCCAAGACTTGGAGTTCAAGGAGGAGCCGACGGTACTGTTCATTGCGGTAATGTTCACCGATTTTACTATTCACCGACGTTACTGTTCACCGACTTTAGTGTTCACCGACGCTACTGTTCACCGACTTTACTGTTCACAAACTTTGAGGAGGTGTGTTCTCCTATAAATAGAACCCTTGGGGTTCATTGTTATTCAGATTATTTGAGTAATAAAAAGTTCAGCTAAACTTGAATAATCTCAGCCCAAAGAGAGAAGTCTCTTTGTTTGTTTTATCCTTTGTGCTTTGTTTCTTTGTTGTCTAGCACCGAGAGTTTAGGAGGTGGAGGGGCTTTCGCGTCCATCTGTTGTCTAACATGGATTGTTAGGAGGTGAAGAGCATCGGCGCAAGAACAGTGCACGATTGGTTGTGATTTGAGATCGGGACAACTTTAGATACGAAGGTGCTTCTAGGACCGGCTAGGTGTGTTGTCGTATCAATTTTGGTAGCGGAGCTCAGGTTATCAAATCAATCAACTATCCTTTAATTTTTCTGTGTTATTTGGTTTATTTCTGCCGAATTTAAAAAAAAAAAAGTGTGTCGATTACTGTTCATCGTTACTATTCATCCGCAGCAAATATAAAAATAAAAAAAGAGGAAGAAATCGATTGATTATATTTGATAGCCAAATTGTTTGCAAGAGAGGTTGAAGTTATTACAATGGAGTCGTTGCAATGGAGGGCCTTGAGTGACGCGCTGGTTCGAATCAACAATCGGTTGCTCGACGAAGACGAAAAATTTGCAGAGCTCCTGCGCGAAGCTAGAAACAACATGGAGGAGCTTAAACGCTTAATTGCGGGCATGACCGGACAGAGAGGGCAGCGACCACTGCCACAGCAGCAACAACAGCCTCCTCCATGCCAACAACAGCCCCCACCACCATTAGCGGAGGAACCAGTACGCCGAGCTGAGCCGCAGCAGAGGGACGAGATACCCGACCCTTGGGAACAAGCCGATCATCGGAGACGTTTGGAAGACGAGATCGAACATAAAGCTCAGGAAGAAGAAGATGCACCAGTGGAAGATCAATATGTGCAAGAGGCGCCTGCATCCGACCAACTACTTCTAGTGACCAGGCGAGCTCTTAGTGCACAGTTGGAAGAAGATGAGACCGAGCAGAGGGAGAACATCTTCCACACCAGATGCCATATCGATGGAAAAGCATGCAGTGTGATCATCGATAGTGGAAACTGTGCGAATGTAGCTAGTGCCTTGATGGTTGAGAAATTGGAATTAGCAGTGTCGAGACATGATGTGTTTCTTTTGCAGGATGTTTCTTGTCCTAAAGGATTACTGCCCCTAGGCGAAGATGGGTCTATATATGGGGCGCCGATTACAATCAAAAGGGAGCATCAGGTTTTAAGTTCCTTTTCTATGCCTTTAATGTCTAAATTGGAGAACATGATGAGTATCGATTCGAGGACGAATCGCTTTGAGGAGAGAGGGAATGATGCAAACCAAGGCAAGACTAATGCACGCCAAGGCGACCAAAGAAGAAGCAATGGAGACAAACATGGAGCTTGGATGCATTCCAACAAGCTCACTTTGTATTCCAACAAGCTCACTTTCCGAATCATATCCAAGATTCGTACTCACAAGAAGTTCAAGAAGAGATGGAAAATCAAGATTGGAGAGGAGCTGAAACTGAAGCCCATCAATTTGCTGTCAATTAAGGAGTAATTGACTCGAGAGCACATTGGGCCCAGTCGACATCAATCCACCTTCAG
>JAKUCV010002566.1:99255-112923 GCA_028386065.3 Turnera subulata | reverse complement strand
CCAGGCACGAAGCCCAAATAAACCAGGCACGAAGCCCAACCAGGCACGAAGCCCAACATAGCCATAGAGAGAGAGAGAGAGACAGAGAGAAAGAGGGAGGTAGAAAGGGGGAGGTAGAAGGAGGGAGGTAGAAACCGGTCATCACAGACCCACATGCAAATCTGCATAACACTTGCCAATCCGCAAGCAAACCCGAGGGTTATCACTTCCCGCTCGAAACAACCGGTCATCAGCACACAGTAGCCTAACTTCTACTGTACATTATCTTTATTCATAGATTATGAGTTTATGTGTGCCATTAGCTGTGATCTAACAGGGTAGTGTGATAAAGGCATCTCAATCAATTAACTGGGTGTTTTGGGGTAGAAGAGAAAAAGAAAAAAAAAAAGAATCAAGGGAGAAGAGAAAAGAAAACGAAAAGATGAAGGGGAGTGTGGCTAGGGTTGGCTGTGCCTAGTGGACGACATGTCGTTCCACTAGGCGCGGTCAACCCCTGGTCAACACGTTTTTTTTTTTTTTTTTTTTTGAACAGTTCCAAAACGACGTAGTTTCGGGGAAACTACTTCGAAACTTAATTCTCAACACCGAAACCCGATTAAACTCCAACGAAAGCCGAACCCGTCATACCATCGACTTATTTCCCTTATAACCAAGGTAAAATAATTTATTTCCTCATCCAAAAATCCGGAAATTCCACAAGGGCAAAATAGGAATAAAAATTTCGAAAATTCCGAGAAAAATCAAATTATGAAAAATCCGGGGCGTTACACAACCAAAGAGACTTCTGACTCCACATCACTCTTGCATTCTGCAACATTAGCATCTTCTGGAGTCTTTCCTCTCTTCTTCAACTTCGGACAATCTTTCTTCCAATGCCCTCTCTCATGAAAAAGGCACATTCATCTTTGGCAACTCTGCTTTTGGACTTGGATCTTCCTCTTCTCCCCTTCGTCTGACTTTGCTGTCGTCCTCTAGCCACTAAAGCTTCATCTGCTGCAGTTGCTTTGCTCTTCATCTTATCCTGCTTTCTCATCTCATGACTGTACAAAGCCGAACATACAGCCTCTAAGGACACATTCTGCTTCCCATGAAGTAATGTTGTCTCCAAGTAATCGAACTCATCGGGAAGAGATGATAGCAACATCAAAACCAAGTCTTCATCTTCAAATACAATATCCAAATTGAACAGGTCTGCTACTAACTTCTTGAACAAGGTGATGTGCTCATTCATGCTAGCACCTAATCGATACTCGAACCGGAACAATCTCTTCTTCATCACAAGCTTGTTTTGACCACTCTTTTTCAAGAATGTGTCTTCCAATGCTATCCACAATTTGTATGCCGAAACTTCATTTTTGAAAGCATACTTCTGCTCCCTGGACAAGCACGATAGAATTGTTCCGCATGCCAACTTGTTAACGTCGGCCCACTCCTTGTCACTGACATCTTCTGGTTTCTCTTCTTCTATTGCAACATCAAGGCCTTGCTGGAATAGTGAGTCGAGGACCTTACACTGCCACATGCTGAAATGGCCGGTGCCATCAAATATCTCCACAGCAAGCTTCATACTGGACACTGAAGTCCTAGACCATCTGGGTGTAGAGGCCGATGTGGAAGACAATTCTCCAGACTGCTTACTTGATGTAGTCCTTTCTTCCGCCATTACAAAATTCAAAGGTTAGTATTCAATATTTCAAATTGCCCAAAGGACGAACCTTCGGCTCCGCTACCACTTGTTGAGAACTCGGGTAAATTCCCCACTACAACAAACTAGTGAATTGAACTGATTCGATAATTCCCAGGAAAGATGGCCTAGCCATTCTCCTTAGACAGAATTATCATTCCAAGATAAATCCCCAGGAAAGATTGGAGGAATAGAGGTTCACTTAAAACCCAATCTCCTAGACAGGACTTACTTGCACAGTGTATTAATTCACAACCTAAACCCGAACAAAGGCGGCTTAGCCGGCCAACAAAAGAGACAAAGGCGGTTTAGCCAGCCAAATATTGAATACTAAATAAATGCGGAAATTAAAGGCGGAATATTAAAATGAGAACTCAAAACTTGATAACGGAGTTCGGCCAAAATTTTGCCTACGTCTACGGAGAACCTTTATAGAATAGGCTTGCTCAATTTTTACTAAGAGAAGAGAAGTATTTAGTACAATTGTATGGAAATAATTATACTCTAATTTTTGGGGATGACTTACTAAGGCAAGGGGGAGTTCTATTTATAGCAAAACAAAACCCCCCCTAAGCACTTTCTCCACGATGTGGGATGGAATAAGCAACACTATTCCAACATTCACTTGCCTTCAAGAGGATAATCACCAACCTTTCTGGACAAATGCATGGCGCCGTACTCTTAGGGATTGGGAAACAGAGGAGATGTTGGAAATGCATGCTATCGTGACAAGCATAGCGAGACAACCTTTGCAGCAGGACCGTAGATTATGGAGATTCTCTCAAGATGGGGATTTCACAGTCAAAACTGGAAGATCCTTTATTTACTTTAAACGTGGTCTGATATGCACAACTCCTTTCATCTGGTATTCGTTGGCTCCTTTCAAGGTGGATGTTTGGCTTTGGTTGGCCTTGAATAGTGGTATACCAACGAAGGATTACCTGAGACAAAGGGGCATTATATCTTTGGCAGACTCCATATGCTCTCTTTGCAAGTGCAACTTTGAGTCACGAGACCATTTATTCTTATCTTGCCCTGTACATGGCAGGCTTGGTGTAAACTGTCTAGGTGGTTGGGTGTATCCTGGTGCATACCTGCCAGTCTAGAGGATTTTCTTCTTCAATGGACCTTCCTGAACCCTTTCCATTGTAGTAGATCATGGTGGTACCTTATTGGCGTGGCTGCGATCCGTTCAATATGGCTAGAGAGGAATCGTCGGATCTTGCAAAACACAGCTGCAGAAGTGGATAGTATTGCTGACCTAGCCATATTTCACGCTACATCTTGGATTCGAGCAGCACAACCTGACTTCCCATATAGTATTTCACTCGTCATGTCCTCTGCTCAGTGCATTAAACATTGGAGCAGTCCAAGGAAGAATTTTAACGTACTTATTTTAAAGCATGTTGTTGTCTGAAATGCGTGCATAATTCTCTGTGCGGTCTTTTTGTTTAGCTTGAGGAACTAAACATAGGCTTCTACCTTGAGTGTAACTATTTTATCTTTTAATAAAATCTCGTTTAGCATAAAAAAAAATTGCCCTTTTCTCATATGCAATCATTTTCTTTGTAGGGCAAGGGTTAATGAGATTTATTGATGCTTTATATAGCCATCATAATGTTCTCACAAATACAAGTCTAACTGCATAATAACTATTTCCTAAAGATATTAGCACTCAATAAGCTTGAACTGAGGCAGGATGAATCTGTGACAAAATTTCTGCATCGACCCATGTGGTCGTTATGCCTCCGGCGTCTCCAATTGTTTCTATTCCTTCTCCTGCCACTCCTTGTATGATGGTTATGGACCATTTACGCTGTCAATTCTGTGCCACTGCTACTGCTTTTCCTAATTGGTATCCTGATATAGGCACAACACATCACTCTAGAGTCACAGTGGTGTAGGCAAACTTAATGTCACCAACTATACCGGACTGACTCTTACAGCAGGAAAAGAACCAAAATACGAAACACACATTAGCGCGCATAGGTAATTTAGGCATACTTGACCCACTAGTAGTTGCTGTGGCTGCTGAATTTAATTTCCTCTCCTTCGTGTGTGTGGCACATAATCAAGTAGAAGTAAACTCTCTGTATAAGGAAGCAACGGGGTATCTATCGTATCTTTTAGCTGCAGCGTCCTAGTTATGTTCCCTCTGTCACTCACCTCAATAAGCTTGTTTTTCTCATCACCGTCGGGGAGGAGGAAAAGTTCTCCACTGATTCCAAAACTTACAGCACTAGCCAAAGTCGGGTCTAAGCTGAACAGTTTTAACCAGGAGCTTTCAACACCATATTCTCTCAATACCCACACATCATGCTCGGCAATTCCTGTGTTGAAGCGTGATTATTTGTTTCAATATCTAGAGAATTCTAGTCTAGAAAAATCAAGATATTATGTATAAATTAAATAAAAATCAACATAAAGTTAAGATTTTTATGTAAACAATTAATGATTATCTAGAAAAATCTAAAAGCACTAAATAAAAATCAGCAAAAAAGTTAAGATATTATGTATTGCTAAGTCAGTTTGTACTAGTATAAATATGTCATGTAATGCAAAATATTGTGTGTGCTTTCCTGATTTAAAACCAAAGACGTTTCCTTTGTTTTGCAAGTCCTTAGTCCTCCCTTGTTTTGCAAAACTAAATACTCACACAAATCTTTTCTCAAATACACCCTTTCCTTAATTTTTTTCCTTCAATTGGTAGCGAGCCCCTTGTTCTTAAGGGACCGTAATTCTAAAAAACACAATACCTACAATTTCTCCCAAAATACAGTACCATAAATTCAGCCTTCAGTATACCTTAAATAAATCCATCTTGTCATCCTTTCATGATGCCAAGAAATTTTACAGTATCAACACCACTTGTGTTTGCAGGAGTAAATTTCCAAACATGGACTGTGAAAATGAAGGCTTATCTTCAAGCATATGACTTGTGGGAGGTTGTTGATGTTGGTGTAAATCCAGTCCCACTCTCATAACAAGTCACTACAAATCAAATCAAGCAACACAACGAAGAAATTGCAAAAGGTTATCAAGCTTTGTCTGTAATTTTTTCGTTGGTGTCAGAAGAAATTTTTACAAGAATTATGGCTTGTCAAACTGCCAAAGAAGCTTGGGATAAGTTAAAGGTGGAGTTTTTGGGAAGCCAAAAATCAAGGCAGATGCAAGTCCTCATTCTCAGACGCGAATTTCAGTTTTTGAGGATGGAGGAGGCTGAGTCACTCAAAAAATTTTCTAATAGGTTGATGAAAATTGTGAACCAAATCAGACTTTTGGGAGAAGATCTCTCAGACAAAAGGGTGGTTGAGAAGGTGTTGGTGAGTCTTCCAGAGAGGTTTGAATAAAAAATCTCCTTATTAGAAGAATCAAAAGACTTGTCTGAATTAACATTGCAAGAGCTTGTTCATTCTTTACAAGCTCAAGAACAAAGGAGGGCACTCAGGTAGGGAATTCAAGAAGAGGAAGCTATGAATGTTAAACATAAAAACAAGCATCAGTTCAGCACCAACAATCAAAAGCAAGCTGCGGAGAAGAAGGGAAAGCAGAAGAAGTACAATGGTGATACCAAATTTGGTCAGAAGAAACAATTTCCAACTTGTTCTTTCTGTAAGAAAACAAATCATTCGGAGAAGTACTATTGATTCAGACCTGATGCATATTGCAAAAATTGCAAAAAGACAGGCCATGTTGATAAAGTATGCCAGCTCAAGAAGCAGCAGCAGGATCAGCAGGCTTAATGTGTTGAAAACCTGAAAGATGAAGAGCAAGAAGAACAACTATTTGTTGTATCATGTTATACAACAGCAAGAAGCAGTGATTGGCTTATTGATAGTGGTTGCACACACCATATGACCCATAAAATTGATGCTTTTTTAGACTTGGGACAAGTCTTATCTCTCGAAGGTCAGGATCGGGAATGGAGACTGTGTCGACGTCAAAGGCAAAGGTACTGTTGCAGTTGAGACTCCATCAAGTACCAAATTTATCTCTGAAGTTTTATATGTTCCCAAGCTTGATCAAAATTTACTAATGTTAGTATAATGCCCAAAAGTCAATCACTGGAAGATTATATAGTTATGTATATTTATTAAGGTTTTATTCCAATAAATATGTTTATTAGTGATAAACGGTTACACATATCTATAACCTAAGAATATTTTATATTCTTGAATTGTCCCTAGTCGATTATTATTTTGGATGGGTTGTAATAATAATTTAAGACTAGCGTACGTTGAGAATTATATGAGATATGAATTCTACATACGGGTACAAGTTAGAGAACTTGTGGACTGGATCGACCCGACATAAGAACACTACATGGACTATTATATATTGTCATTAGTGGTTCTTATATGTATTGTCCTTAGACTTGAGATCATCAAAGTTCCCAACATGTGAGTCGTATACTTTGATATTACTCTTGGTCATTCGTAAATGAGTAGACCTAAGAGTAATCATTGGGTATATGATATAATGTGTGGTGGGTTTTGTATGATCAAGATGGGATTCGTCCAACCCATATAACAGATATATTATCAGTTGGGCCCCTTGATAGAGTTAAACTATAAATACATGGCCATGCTCGGATTAGTGATATGGGGATATCATTTGTATCCGTTTTACATAGTTAACTCGGGGATAAAAAAATCTTAGATTAAATATATACGAGAATGGCATATTTCACGTCTTGTGTTTGATCTTGATAATGGGTCGAAAGGATAATAACTTTTTTCCGAGGCATAATGAATCAATACTGATCTGGTCACTTGGGTAGCAATGATGTGTTGCTAGGCACCGCTCATTGTTTATGATTATAAATGAGAGTTTATAATTGTTGCCAACGTGATTAGTGCCTACATGGTCACACACTTAGAACTGTTGATTCTACCCTATGGTTAGACCATGGTTGGACCAGGTTATCGAGCTAGTGGTTAGACCATGGTTGGACCATAGTTGGACCGGGTCGTTTGGGATGATCAGTTCAATAGTTACCAGAATTATTGCCCAAGATGAAGTGTAATCCAATATATATGCTGATATATATGATAATGCATTAGTGGGGACATGATAATGGTGGAAACATAATCATGAAAGTTAATGGATGATTATGTTGGCCATTATCTAATTAACTATGCATTATGTGTTCTATGTGATTGTGTGAGTGTATAATCAGATTATGCACATTCATTTCAGACTAAGCACACACACTTTATTTTGAGAGAAAACACATCAAACACTCTCTAGGCTCTCTCTCTCGGAAATTCTGCAACTAGCACTGCTGTTCGAGAGTGCTCGGGTTGGTGATCGTGTGACGGTTACTAGCAGTCCTCGACGGTTCGTGTGGATACCGTAGAGGAATCGGATTGTTGTCTGGTTCTTGCTGATTCGTCACTACAGTTGAGTGAAAGAACTCAACCAAATCCAGGTACGAAATTTCATTATTCGGTTTACCCCGTTTTCACATGGATCCTCCATTAGTTCCGGGTTTTTCGTTGCGCATATTGTCTCTTTGTTTGCATGTCCGGATACTTACAGTGGTGGCGGAGCCTCTTGTGAAACACTAAACCGAATAAGTTGCTTATATGATTCATATGCTATATGAGATGTGGCTTGATCATGTTTGTATAAGTGACAAAACTTGATCTAAGTTTATTATGCTTCTAATGATTGTATGTTTAAACTAGATCATTATGATTCTCATATATATGATATGTTGAAATCGTTTCAAAGGTGTTTGACACTAAGTACTTGATTGGTATATGATATCAATCATGGTGTTTTTGGCAGAAAGTCGAATGAGTTCGGCAAGGATAAATCGATTTTCGTTTTTCATATAGAACGATTGTCGTTCTAGGATAACAAGGTCAAAACATCGATGTTTATGTGTAAACATCGATGATCTCTTTGGCTGAAGGGTCAAAACAACGATGTTTAAAGTGTAAACATCGATGTTCTGAGACTCTACGAATTAATTTGGAGTGGCAGACTACTCAAACATCGATGTTTAGGTGTAAACATCGATGTTTTGAGGTTCTGCCAACATTAAACATCGATGTTTAGGTGTAAACATCGATGTTCTGAGGTACTGCCAACTTGTTTGAAGTTCCAGAGTGCTCAAACATCGATGTTCAGGGTTAAACATCGATGTTCTGGGGTTCTGCCAACTTCACACATCGGTGTTTATGATCTAACATCGATGTTCTGAGATTCTGTCAACTTATGAAGTTCCAGAATTCTCAAACATCGATGTTCTAATGTTAAACATCGATGTTTTAAGGTTAAACATCAATGTTCTGAGCTTTCTGCCGAAGTTTGTATATCAGCTCACCTACAAAATTCTGTTGTCCATTCGGAATTTTAGTTGTTTCTGCCGAATTTTGTATATCAGCTCACCTACAAAATTTTACATGCTGGATAACATGTTCTTATGATCTTAGTGATATATGAACAATATGCTGATTGCTTGTTAACATGTTTATCCTTTATAATCATGTCACATAGCTTGGTATTGATTATAAATGATGCATGCTTATTGTATATGCGATATATAATTTGTGAATCAGATCCAATGGCATAATTGTTATGTTTGGAAATAATTGTTGATGTAAATATTAAGTTCCTCATGTGTTACCGTCCATTGATGAGCACTCATCTATGCTTAGATCAACACTTGGTAGGTTTGCCAAAGCAAAGTACCAATGTTTATCCTAGCATGGTGCGATGGGATAATTGTAATATCCAAATTGCTTGTTGTGGGTTGAACTTAACTAAGTCATCTCATTAGGAATGGGGACTTAGAGGCAAAGAGTTGAGAGAAGTCTATGAGATAGATAAGAACAAGAGTTGTTCACTCAACTATCCAAGAGTTACATGAGATGTAATTGACGAAGAGTTGTCTACCTAAATAGTTATGATATAAGCGATTAGCCAAAGCTAACTTATCTTGTAGTGAAATATGGATCTTGGCCCACTCATTATCATCTTGATTTATATAGTGGGAGTATCATTTAATAAAATTCCTTGTTAAATGATTTTATACATAAATTTGATTTGTGTGAATTGATCATTGTAGAATTATCATGGCACAAAACACAAGTACTATGTCACTGTGATCAATCCTTGAGAAGGAAAAATTGAATGGGAATAATTTCCTTAAGTGGCACTACAATTTGAGGATAGTCCTTAAGCAAGAAAAGAAATTGTATGTCCTTGAAGGGCCTGTTCCTAATGAACCGGCACCTAATGCTCCTAGGGCGGAAAGAGATGCTTACAAGAAGCATGTTGATGAAGCATTGGATGTTGCTTGCCTTATGCTTGTCACTATGGACTCTGAGCTTCAGAAGCAACATGAGAATTTGGGTGCTTTCGATATGATCGAACACCTGAAAATGCTCTTTGAAGAGCAAGCTAGGCATGAGAGGTATGAGACCGCAAAGGCATTATTCCAATGCAAGATGGCTGAGTCATCACCTGTCAGACCTCATGTGCTCAAGATGATTGGATACAATGAGAACCTTGAGGGGCTGGGTTTTCCTTTGCAAAGAGAATTGGCCGTTGAACTTGTCCTGCAATCGTTGTCGGATAGTTATAGCCAATTTGTCATGAATTTCAACATGAATCATCTTGACAAATCTTTGTCTGAGTTGCTTAATATGTTGGGAACAGTTGAGCAACAAATGAAGGCAAATAAATCCAACAACATTTTGATGGTTGGAAATGGCAAAGGAAAGGGAAAAGCCAAGTTTAACAAGAGGATGAAATTTACCAAAAAGTTTGGTTCATGTGCATCTTCTTGTTCACATGTGCTGAAACCCAAAGGTGGTATTGCAAAGGAAGGACAATGTTTCCATTGCAAGAAACCTAGCCATTGGAAGCATGACTGCCCTATTTACCTTGAGGAGGTGAAGAAACAGAAGGGAAGTTAGACTTCCACTTCAGGTATTCTTGTTATAGAAGCTAATGTTTCTATCCCTGCATCATGGGTATTAGAAACCGAATGTGGTTCTCACATTTGTGAAAATGTGCAGGATCTGAGAAAGAGTAGAAAATTAGCAAAGGTTGAAGTGGACCTGCGCATTGGAAATGGAGCAAGAGTTGTTGCATTAGCCGTAGGGACCTATTATCTATCTTTACCGAGTGGTTTGATTTTAGAACTTGATGATTGTTATTATGTACCTACTATAAGCAGGAATTTGATTTTTGTTTCTTGTCTGGACAAGAAGGGTTTTTCATTCGTAATAAGGAACAACTGTTGTTCTATTTATCGGAATGATATTTATTATGGTGGTGCATATTTAAGCAAACGTTTGTACGTTCTAAACCGAGAAACCCCAATCTATAACATTAACTCGAAGAAGGTTAAATTAAACGATTCTAATACATCCTATCTCTGGCATTGTCGTTTAGGCCATATAAATGAGACTCGTATTTCTAAACTCCATAAGGATGGGCTTTTAGACTCATTTGATTTTGAATCATAAGAGAGGTGTGAGTCATGTTTATTGGGCAAAATGAAGAAGGCTCCTTTTGTCGGTAAAAGGTGAAAGGGCTTCAGACTAGTTAGGCCTTATACATTCTGATGTATGTGGGTCTATGTCAACACAGGCTAGTGGTGGATCTCAGTACATCATTACATTTACTGATGATTCTAGTAGATATGGCTATGTGTATCTTATGAAACATAAGTCAAAATCCTTTGAAAAGTTCAAAGAATTCAAGAATGAAGTACAGAATCAACTTGGTAAGAGTATTAAAATGCTTCGATCTGATCGAGGAGGTGAATACTTAGACCGAGAATTTCTTGATCATCTAAAGAAATGTGGTATAGTATCACAACTTACTCCACCGAGTACACCTCAATGGGATGGTCTATCCGAAAGGAGAAATAGAACTCTGTTAGACATGGTTCATTCTATGATGAGTCAAACTGACCTTCCTTCTTCCTTTTGGGGACATGCTTTATTGACTGCTGCATTTACACTTAACCGTGTTCCTTCTAAATCGGTTGAAAAGAGACCATATGAGATATGGACTGGGAAACGTCCCAGTTTGTCTTTTATGAAGATTTGGGGTTGTGAGGCTTTCGTAAGACGACAAGCATCAGACAAACTCGGCCCTAAATCTGACAAGTGCCTTTTGTTGGATATCCTAAAGAAATTAAAGGATATTATTTCTACAATCCCATAGAGCAAAAGTGTTTATTGCTCGTACTGCTATATTTCTAGAAAGATCAGTGGGAGAAAAATAGAACTCAAAGAAGTTCGAGCACAACAAGAAGCTATAGATATTGAGATGGAACAAGGACAGGAACCACAAGATGTTGTGGGTGAAAATCTTGTACCTGTAACACATGGATCACATAGGACTGATAGTACTCGGTGTGAGCCTGAGAGATATGGATTTCTTTTGACTCATACCGGAGACGTGATGCTCATGGATAAAGATGAGCCCACTTCCTATCAGTAGGCTATTACGGGTCCAGACTCTAAGAAGTGGCTAGAAGCCATGAATTCTGAGATGGAATCCATGTATGAAAACAAGGTTTGGACCTTGGTTGATCCACCTGAAGGGGTAAAACCCATTGGGTGCAAGTGGGTCTATAAGAAGAAGACCGACATGGATGGTAATATGGTTACCTTTAAAGGGTGATTGGTTGCGAAAGGTTTCAAACAAGTTCATGGTATTGACTATGATAAAACTTTTTCGCCAGTTGCCATGGTTAAATCCTTCCAAATTCTATTGGCTATAGCTGCATACCATGATTATGAGATATGGCAGATGGATGTCAAAACCACTTTCCTTAATGGAAATCTATTAGAGGATGTGTACATGACACAACCTGAAGGTTTTGTCACTCTAGAGAATGCTAATAAGGTATGCAAATTGCAAAGATCCATTTATGGATTAAAGCAAGCTTCTAGGAGTTGGAATCTTCATTTTGATGAAGTAATCAAACAGTTTGGTTTCAATAAAAATAAAGATGAGCCATGTGTTTACAAGAAGGTTAGTGGGAGCACTATCGTTTTCTTGCTGTTGCATGTTGACGACATTCTACTCATTGGGAATGATATTCTAACACTACAGTCTGTAAAGACTTGGTTAGGAAAGAATTTTTCAATGAAGGACTAAGGAGAAGCTGCCTATGTGCTAGGCATAAAGTGTTAGTTATATGCCCAAAAGTCAATCTATGGATGATTGTAGTCATGTATATACATTGAGGTTATTCCAATAAATATGATTATGAGATAATTGCTTGCACATATTTATAACCCTAGTTTATACTTGATGTATTCTTAAATGTCCCTAGTCGGTTATTATTACGGATGGGTTGTAATAATAAATTAAGACTAGCGTATGTTGAGAATTTATATGTGATATGGATTCCACATACGGGTACAAGTTAGAGAACTTGTGGACCGGACCGACCCACAAAAGAACCCTACATGGAACGTTATATGTATGTCATTAGTGGTTCTTATAGATGTATTGTCCTCCGACTTGAGATCGTGAAGGTATCCAACATATGAGTCATGTACTTTGATATTATTCCTAGTCATCCGTAACTGGGTGGACATAAGGGTAGTCATTGGGTATATGATGAGTATGTAGTGGGTTTTGATTGATCAAGAGGGGATTCGTCCGACCCATATAACGGGTATATTATCAGATGGTTTCTTGATAGAGTTGAACTGTTAAATGCATGGCCATGCTCGGATTAGGTGATATGGTGATATCGCGGGTATCCGTTTTATACAGTTAACTCGGGATCAAGAAACATATATTAAACATATAAGAGATTGACATATTCCATGTCTCGTGTTTGATCTTGGTAATGGGACGAAAGGACGATGACATGTTCTGAGGCATAGAGAATCAGTACCGATCTTGTCGTTCGGGTAACAATGATGTGTTGCTAGACGCCGCTCTTTGTTTATAATTGTAAAATGAGATTTTACAATTATTGCCGGATGTTACAAGTGCCTACAGGGTCACACACAAAGAACTGTTGATTCGAACAGTTGGTTGAACCGTGGTTGGACCCGGCGTGGTCGGACCGTGGTTAAACCGTGGTTGGACCATGGTTGAACCAGGGTCCTTTTGGGACAATAATTATCAGAATTATTGACCAGAGATTAGTGGAGAGGAGTTTTTATGTCTGCTTATGGCTTAATGGTGGACATGATAATGAAGTGTCATTATCGTGGGCCATTAGTGTTGGCCATTTACTTATGCACTAATTGAGGGGTTAGAGTGGCTAAGTGATCTGATCATTTTTGCTGCTCCCTCCCATCTCTTTGCACGTTTTTGACAGGACCAAAAACACCTCCTCTTCTTCTTCTTCTTCCTTGTGAAAGATAGAAGAAAACCACACACGCAAAAGGCACCCAGTTTTCTTGTTGCTAGCACATCAGTCCGGGGAGCTCGAGGCTTGATTCGTGTGACGATTCCAAGCCAATCACGGTTTGTGTGGATACTGTAGAGGAGCCAGGCCGTTGTCTTGCTCTTGCTGATTCCATACACAAGTTAGGTGAAAGATCCTAACCTTCCAGGTATGTAAAAATTGTTATTCGGTTTATGCATGCTTCACTTGGTTCTTGGATAGTTTCCCTTGTTTCCGCTGCTTGTTGTGCTTGTTATGAATGTCATAATAGCTTTAGGGAAACTTACAGTGGTAGCGGAGCCTCTTGTGAAGCTCTAAACCTAATTGTTGTGCATATGTGATATGTTCATCTTAATGTATGTGTTATGTTAAGTTCAATTTGGTGTATGTGATATGCTGAATTCATTTTGTATGTGTTATGCTGAATTCGTTTGTATATGTGATATATGTTGAAGTTATTTTTGTCAAAAAGTGTTTTGATATCAGGCACTTGATTGGTATGTGATATCAATCAAAGTGTGTTTTGGTAGAAAGTCGAATGAGTTCGACAAGGGTGCTTGAAAGGTATATGATACCTACAACAACGATGTTCTGGAAT
>JAKUCV010002566.1:80056-96006 GCA_028386065.3 Turnera subulata | reverse complement strand
CTTAAGCAAGCTTCAAGGAGTTGGAATCTTCGTTTCAATGATGTAATCAAAGATTTTGGTTTCATAAAAAATGAAGATGAACCATGTGTTTACAAGAAGGTTAGTGGGAGCACAATAGTTTTCTTGTTGTTATATGTTGACGACATTCTGCTAATTGGGAATGACATTCCGACACTACAGTCTGTAAAGGCTTGGTTAGGAAAGAACTTCTCAATGAAGGACTTAGGAGAAGCTGCCTATGTATTAGGCATAAAGATCTATAGAGATAGATCCAAAAGGCTTCTCGGGCTAAGTCAGAGTACGTATATTGACAAAGTGCTAAAGAGGTTTATCATTGAGAATTCCAAGAAGGGATTCTTGCCTATGTCACATGGCATCTCTCTCTCAAAGAGTCAATGTCCTAGTACATCTAAAGAGAGAGAGCGGATGAGTCAGATCCCTTATGCTTCGGCAATAGGATCTATCATGTACGCCATACTATGTACTCGACCGGATGTCGCTTATGCTCTGAGTGTTACGAGCAGGTACCAATCTGATCCCGGAGAGAGTCACTGGGCAGCGGTTAAGAACATCCTTAAGTACTTGAGAAGGACTAAGGATGCATTCCTGGTTTACGGAAGCGTTGATGAGCTCGTTGTAAAGGGTTACACTAATGCTAGCTTCTAAACCGATAGGGATGATTTCAGATCGCAATCAGGTTATGTGTTTTGTCTTGGAGGTGGTGCTGTATGCTGGAAGAGTTCTAAGCAAGAGACAGTTGCAGATTCTACAACCGAGGCTGAGTACATTGCAGCCTCAGATGGGGCAAAAGAGGCTGTTTGGATTAAAAAGTTCGTAACTGAACTCGGGGTGGTTCCTAGTATTGAGAGTCCGATTGAGCTCTATTGTGACAACAATGGAACAATCGCACAAGTTCAAGAACTTAGATTCCTCCAAAGATCCAAACATATTCTCCGACGCTATCATCTTATTCGAGAGATCATAGATAGAGGCGATGCAGGCTGTGCAGAGTTCCTTCTGAGAACAATGTAGCAGATCCCTTGACGAAGCCACTCACGCAGCAGAAGCATGATGGTCATTGCGCATCCATAGGTATTAGATATATGTATGATTGGCTTTAGTGCAAGTGGGAGATTGTTAGTTATATGCCCAAAAGCCAATCTATGGATGATTGTAGTCATGTATATACATTGAGGTTATTCCAATAAATATGATTATGAGATAATTGCTTGCACATA
The DNA here is from genome assembly GCA_028386065.3 of Turnera subulata. Classification (NCBI taxonomy): domain Eukaryota; kingdom Viridiplantae; phylum Streptophyta; class Magnoliopsida; order Malpighiales; family Passifloraceae; genus Turnera; species Turnera subulata. Next base: position 94,768 of record JAKUCV010002566.1, on the reverse strand, counting down.
TTTATAACCCTAGTTTATACTTGATGTATTCTTAAATGTCCCTAGTCGGTTATTATTACGGATGGGTTGTAATAATAAATTAAGACTAGCGTATGTTGAGAATTTATATGTGATATGGATTCTACATACGGGTACAAGTTAGAGAACTTGTGGACCGGACCGACCCACATAAGAACCCTACATGGAACGTTATATGTATGTCATTAGTGGTTCTTATAGATGTATTGTCCTCCGACCTGAGATCGTCAAGGTATCCAACATATGAGTCATGTACTTTGATATTATTCCTAGTCATCCGTAACTGGGTGGACATAAGGGTAGTCATTGGGTATATGATGAGTATGTAGTGGGTTTTGATTGATCAAGAGGGGATTCGTCCGACCCATATAACGGGTATATTATCAGATGGTTTCTTGATAGAGTTGAACTGTTAAATGCATGGCCATGCTCGGATTAGGTGATATGGTGATATCGCGGGTATCCGTTTTATACAGTTAACTCGGGGATCAAGAAACATAGATTAAACATATACGAGATTGACATATTCCATGTCTCGTGTTTGATCTTGGTAATGGGACGAAAGGACGATGACATGTTCTGAGGCATAGAGAATCAGTACCGATCTTGTCGTTCGGGTAACAATGATGTGTTGCTAGACGCCGCTCTTTGTTTATAATTGTAAAATGAGATTTTACAATTATTGCCGGACGTTACAAGTGCCTATAGGGTCACACACAAAGAACTGTTGATTCAAGCAGTTGGTTGAACTGTGGTTGGACCATGGTTGGACCGAGTGTGGTCGGACCGTGGTTGGACCATGGTTGAACTGGGGTCGTTTTGGGACAATAATTATCAGAATTACTGACCAGAGATTAGTGGAGAGGAGTGTTTATGTCTGTTTATGGCTTAATGGTGGACATGATAATGAAGTGTCATTATCGTGGGCCATTAGTGTTGGCCATTTACTTATGCACTAAATGAGGGGTTAGAGTGGCTAAGTGATCTGATCATTTTTGCTGCTCCCTCCCCTCTCTTTGCACGTTTTTGACAGCACCAAAAACACCTCCTCTTCTTCTTCTTCTTCCTTGTGAAAGATAGAAGAAAACCACACAGGCACCCTGTTTTCTTGTTGCTAGCACATCAGTCTGGAGAGCTCGAGGCTTGATTCGTGTGACGATTCCAAGCCAATCACGGTTCGTGTGGATACCGTAGAGGAGCTAGGCCATTGTCTTGCTCTTGCTGATTCCATACACAAGTTAGGTGAAAGATCCTAACCTTCCAAGTATGTAAAAATTGTTATTCGGTTTATGCATGCTTCACTTGGTTCTTGGATAGTTTTCCTTGTTTCCGCTGCTTGTTGTGCTTGTTATGAATGTCATAATAGCTTTAGGGAAACTTACATAAAGATCTATAGAGATAGATCCAAAAGGCTTCTTGGGCTAAGTCAAAGTACATATATTGACAAGGTGCTTAAAAGGTTTAGCATGCAAGATTCCAAGAAAGGTTTCTTTTCCATGTCACATGGCATAACTCTCTCAAATAATCAATGTCCTAGTACATCTAAGAAGAGAGAGAAAATGAGTAAGATCCCTTATGCATCACCAATAGGATCTATCATGTACGCCATGCTATGTACTCGATCGGATGTCACATATGCATTAAGTGTCTCAAGCAGATATCAATCTGATCCCGGTGAAGGTCACTGGACAGCGGTTAAGAACATCCTTAAGTACTTGAGAAGGACTAAGGATGCATTCCTCATATACGGAGGTGTTGATGAGCTTGTTGTAAAGCGTTACACAGATACTAGCTTTCAAACCGACATGGATGACTTTAGATCGCAGTCAGGATATGTGTTTTGTCTATGAGGCGATGTAAGGCTGTGCAAAGTTCCTTCTGAGAACAATGTAGCAAATCCTGTAACTAAGCTGCTCACACAACAGAAGCATGATGATCATGCTAGATCCATTGGTATTAGATACATGGATGATTGGCTTTAGTGCAAGTGGGAGATTGTTAGTGTAATGCCCAAAAGCCAATCACTAGATGATTATATAGTCATGTATATTTATTAAGGTTTTATTCCAATAAATATGTTTATCAGTGATAAACGTTTGCACATATTTATAACCTAAGAATATTTTATATTCTTGAATTGTCCTTAGTCGATTATTATTATGGATGGGTTGTAATAATAAATTAAGACTAGCATATGTTGAGAATTATATGAGATATGAATTCTACATACGGGTACAAGTTAGAGAACTTGTGGACTGGACCGACCCGACATAAGAACACTACATGGACTGTTATATATTGTTATTAGTGGTTTTTATATGTATTGTCCTTAGACTTGAGATCATCAAGGTTCCCAACATGTGAGTCGTATACTTTGATATTACTCTTGGTCATTCGTAAATGAGTAGACCTAAGAGTAACCATTGGGTATATCATATAATGTGTAGTGGGTTTTGTATGATCAAGATGGGATTCGTCCAACCCATATAATAGGTATATTATCAGTTGGGCCCCTTGATAGAGTTGAACTGTAAATGCATGGCCATGCTCGGATTAGTGATATGAGGATATCATTTGTATCCGTTTTACACAGTTAACTCGGGGATCAAGAAACCTTAGATTAAACATATACAAGAATGACATATTCCTTGTCTCGTGTTTGATCTTGATAATGGGATGAAAGGATAATGTCTTTTTTCCGAGGTAAAATGAATCAGTACTGATCTGGTCACTTGGGCAGAAATGATGTGTTGCTAGACACTGCTCATTGTTTATAATTACAAATGAGAGTTTATAATTATTGCCAACGTAATTAGTGCCTACAGGGTCACACACTTAGAACTGTTGATTCGAGTCAGTGATTAGACCATGGTTGGACCAGGTTATTGAGCTAGTGGTTGGGCCATAATTGGACTATGGTTGGACCGAGTCGTTTGGGATGATCGGTTCAATAGTTACCAGAATTATTGCCCAAGATGAAGTGTAATCCAATATATATGCTGATATATATGATAATGCATTAGTGGAGAGATGATAATGGTGGAAACATAATCATAAAAGTTAATGGATGATTATGTAGGCCATTATGTTGGCCATTATCTAATTAACTATGCATTATGTGTTCTATGTGATTGTGTGAGTGTATAATCAGATTATGCATATTCATTTCAGACTAAGCACACACACTTTATTTTGAGAGAAAACACATCAAACATTCTCTAGGCTCTCTCTCTCGGAAATTCTGCAGCTGGCACTGCGGTTCGAGAGTGCTCGGGTTGGTGATCGTGTGAAGGTTGCTAGCAGTCATCAACGGTTCGTGTGGATACCGTAGAGGAATTGGATTGTTGTATGGTTCTTATTGATTCGTCACTACAGTCGAGGGAAAGAACTCAACCAAATCCAGGTACAAAATTTTGTTATTCGATTTACCCCGTTTCACATGGATCCTCCATTAGTTCCGGGTTTTTCGCTGCGCATATTGTCTCTTTGTTTGCTTGCCTGGTTACTTACAATTAAGTATGGGCCATTTATATTTAAAGATAGTGCCTGCACTATATATGATGCTGAAAACAACAAGCTATGTTCTATTGGCATGAAGGATAAAAGTTTCTCATTAAATTTGAGGAACAATAATGCTCATTCGTATGCAAGTACAATTAATATGACCTCTCTTTGGCATAAAAGGCTAGGTCATGTCAATTATACTTCTTTAAAAAATCTTCATGCTAAGGAAATAGTGCGTAATATGCCTGCTATTGTAGAATGCTCTGCTGTTTGTGAGGTCTGTCAACAAGGAAAGCAATCAAAGTTGCCATTTCCGATCAACAAAGCTTGGAGAGCCTCAGAAAAATTACAGTTAGTCCATACAAATATTTGTGGACCAATGAAAGTACCTTCTTTGGGAGGTTGTAGGTACTTTATTCTCTTTATAGACGATTTTTCAAGAATGTGTTGGTTTTATTTCTTGAAGCAAAAATCTAAGGTGTTTGAAGTGAAATTCAAAGATTTGGTAGAAAATCAAAATGGCTGCTCTATAAAGGTCCTAAGGTCAGATAATGGGACCGGATACACTTCACAAAATTTTAACAAATTTTATAAAGATGATGGCTTCTCTCATAAACTTATAGTAAGTGTTAGTGTAATATGCCCAAAAGCAAATCATTGGATGATTGTATATAGTCATGTATATTGATTAAAGGTTTTATTCCAATAAATATGTTTATGTGATAAACGCTTGCACATATTTATAACCCTATAATATTTCATATTCTTAAAATGTCCCTAGTCGATTATTATTATGGATGGGTTGTAATAATAAATTAAGACTAGAATATGTTGAGAATTATATGAGATATAAATTCTACATACGGATACAAGTTAGAGTACTTGTGGACTGGACCGGCCCGAGATAAGAACACTACATGGAACATTATATGATTGTCATTAGTGGTTCTTATATGTATTGTCCTTAGACCTGAGATCATCAAGGTTCCGAACATGTGAGTCATATACTTTGATATTACTCTTGACTATTCGTAACAGAGTAGACCTTAGTGTAATCATTAGGTATACGATATAATGTGTTGTGGGTTTTGTATGTTCAAGATGGGATTCGTCCTACCCTTATAATGGGTATATTATCAGAAGGGCCTCTTGATAGAGTTGAACTGTAAATGCATGGCCATGCTCGAATTATGTGATATGGTGATATCATTAGTATCCTTTTTACACAGTTAACTCGGGCATCAAGAAACTTAGATTAAACATATGCGAGAATGACATATTCTATGTCTCGTGTTTGATCTTTATATTATGGACAAAGGGACAAAGACACAATGATGATGAGGCTTGTTGAATCGATATTGATCTTGTCACTTGGGTAGCAGTGATGTGTTGCTAGACACCGCTCATTGTTTATAATTATAAATATGGTTTTATAATTATTGCCAACATGATTACAACCTATAGGGTCGCACACTTAGGACTATTTAATTTGAGCGACGAGTCCAAAAGAGTTTGGACAAATTATTGGACCTTATTTCGGATTATTAATAATAAGCCCAACTTAAGTTTATTATTAAGCCCAAAATACTATAGCCCAAATGTGATTAGGGTTAATCCAGTACATACAGGGTTTTATGTCTCCATATATATGTTGATATATAGACTGGTGAAAAGGGTATGTGTGAACATATATTACTAAGAGACAGAAAACCTAGCTGTTCTTTCATTCTTAGAAACAGCTAACACTCTGAGAAGAGAGGTTGTGAAGACTCGATCCAGAAATCGTATGATGGTTCCTGGTGATTGACAGTTCGTGTGGATACCTTAGAGAAATCGGATCCTTTGTCCGGTTTTAAACTGATTCAGCTCAACAGTTGATTGAAATATATCAACCAAAACAGGTAATGAATCTCATCTATTCGATTTATCCCGTTTCACATGGACCCTGTGTTGGTTTCGGATTTGATTCCGCTGCGTGTAAACTCCTTATTTGTGTACCTGAAACCTAACAGTGGTAGCGGAGCCTCTTATGAAACCATAAATCGAATTTGATTGTTTGTTTATATGATCTGCTGTATGTGATATAGTGTGATTGTTTTGGTTTTTGTCGATTAGTTTTCTCTAATTATAATCATGTAGATTGGTATGTGATATGAATCAGAGTGTTTTGTTTAACAGTAAGTCGAATGAGTTCGACACAGAAAGATCAATTGGTATGAGATGCCAAACACAGGGTGAAAATTGAGAGTCAATTTTGCATACAACACACATGTCCCGCATGGCCAGGCAGTCATGTCGCTTGGACCACCAGACCATGGCGGTCATGTGTGTAAGACCACAAGGTCATGGCGGACATCAGCGAATGACCGCCGGCCATGGCAGTCATGTGTACCCTGGAATCGATTTTTCTCCTGCTTTGATTTTAATTTGATTTCACACGAACTGTAATCATAGTGTAGTTGCGGCAGTGAGTCGAATGAGTTTGACAAAAGGGGATATATTGGTATATGAAACCAAATAGAGGCGGAAATCGAATGTCGATTTCGTATAGAACGATTGTCGTCTATATTTTTCGCCGTGATAACTCTGCGTAGCACCTTATACTTCGAAGATGTTGAAATAATTTTACATGTAATCATGAATTAAATTCTTGTCATGTATGCTTTGGTGAAGCATGGTGCATGGTCATGTCTATACAACATTCTAAGGCTTGAGATTGTTTGTATAGTTAGCAACCATGTCACATTACATTGTTGTTGATTGCATGTAATACATGACTATTGTATATATATGATATATAATGTTATAGATGCATGCACTTGTTGTTTGAACAAGTTGTTTTATTTGGATAAAGTTAAATCCCTCAACACAATACTAAGTTCTTATGTGTTGCCTTCCATTGACTCGCACTCATGTAGACTTAGATCAACACTTGGCAGGTTTGCCAAAGCAAAGTGCCAATGTTTATCTCAGTAAGATGCGATGGGATAATTGTAATATCCAAACTGCTAGTCATGGGTTGGACTTAACTAAGTCATCCCAATAGGATTGGGGACTTAGAGGCAAGGAGTTGAGATAAGTTGATAAGATCGACTAGAACAAGAGTTGTTCACTCAACTATCCAAGAGTTACATGAGATGTAATTAACAAGAGATTGTCTACCTAAATAGCTGTATTATAAGTGATTAGCCAAAGCTAACTTATATTATCACAAAATATGGATCTTGGCCCACTAGAATACTTATGGTTAAGTATTTCGAAATAATACATGGGGGTTATTATTTCAGTGGAAGTATCATTTAATGAAATTCCTTGTTAAATGATTTTACATATGCATGACTCTTATTATGTGTGATTTAATTGTTGTAGAGTTACCATGGCACTAAACACAAACACTGCATCACTGCGATCAGTCCTTGAGAAGGAAAAGCTGAATGCAAACAATTTTCTTAAGTGGCATTGAAATTTGAGGGTTGTTCTCAAACAAGAAAAAAAGTTGTATGTCCTTGAAGGGCCTGTTCCTGATGAACCAGCTGCCAATGCTCCCTGTGTGGAGAAAGATGGTTATAAGAAGCATATGGATGGTGCATTGGATGTAGCTTGCCTCATGTTGATCAACATGGAGTCTGAACTTCAGAAGCAACATGAGAAGCTGGGTGCTTTTCGACATGATCGAACACCTTAAGATGCTCTTTGAGGGGCAAGCTAGGCATGAGAGGTATGAGAGCTCAAAGGCATTGTTCCAATGCAAGATGGCTGAGTCGTCACCTGTTCGGCCTCATGTGCTCAAGATGATGGCATATATCGAGAGCCTTGAGGATCAGGGTTTTCCCTTGCAAAGGGAGATAGCTGTTGACCTTGTCCTGCAATCGTTGCCAGACAGGTATAGTCAATTTGTCATGAAATTCAACATGAATCATCATGATAAGACATTGAAAGAGCTGCTTAACATATTGGGAACTACTGAGCAGCAGATGAAAGCTAACAAAGGCAATAACATCTTGATGGTTCAGAATAGCAAAGGGAAAAGGAAAGGCTAAGTTCAACACGAAGAAGAACTTTGCCAGAAAGTCTGATTCATGTTCTTCATCTTCTTGTACTGCACAAGCATTGAAACCCAAGGTGGTATTGCTAAGGAGGGATAGTGCTTCCATTGCAAGAAAACTGGGCATTGGAACCGTAACTGCCCTATTTACCTTGAAGAGGTGAAGAAACAGAAGGGAAGTAAGACTTCCGCTTCAGATATTTTGTTATAGAAGCTAATATCTCTATCTCTGCGTCATGGGTATTAGATACCGGACGTAGACGTGGTTCTCACATTTGTGTAAATGTGCAGGATCTGAGAAAGAGTACAAGATTAGCAAAGGGTGAGATAGACCTGTGCGTTGGAAATGGAGCAAGGTTGCTGCATTAGCCGTAGGAACTTAGTATCTATCCTTACCGAGTGCTTTGGTTTTTGAAGTTGACGATTGTTATTATGTACCTACCATAAGCAGGAATTTGATTTCTGTTTCTTGTCTGGACAAGAAATGTTTTTCATTTGTAATAAAGAACAACTGTTGTTCTATTTATTTCAATGATATTTATTATGGTGGTGCATATTTGAGCAATGGTTTGTACGTTCTAAACCTAGAAACACCAATCTATAACATTAATATGATGAAGGTTAGATTAAACGATTCTAATGAAACCTATCTCTGGCATTGTCGATTGGGCCATATAAATGAGACTCGTATTTCTAAACTCCATAAAGATAGACTTTTAGACTCATTTGATTTTGAATCATATGAGATATGTGAGTCTTGTTTATTAGGCAAAATGACGAAGACTCCTTTTGCGGGTAAAGGTGAAAGAGCTTCGGACTTGTTAGGTCTTATACATTCTGATCTATGCGGACCTATGTCAACACAGGCTAGAGGTGGATTTCAATACTTCATTACATTTACTTATGATTACAGTAGATATGGCTATGTGTATCTAATGAAACACAAGTCAGAATCATTTGAAAAGTTCGAGGAATTCAAGAATGAAGTACAGAATCTACTCGGCAAGAGTATTAAAATGCTTCGATCTGATCTAAGAGGTGAATACTTAGACCGAGAATTTCTTGATCATCTAAAGGAATGTGGTATAGTATCACAACTTACTCCACCAGGAACACCTCAATGGATTGGTGTGTCTGAAAGGAGGAATAGAACTTTGTTAGACATGGTTCGTTCTATGATGAGTCAAGCTGACCTTCCTTCTTCATTTTGGGGACATGCATTATTGAGTGCTGCATTTACACTTAACCGTGTTCTATCTAAATCGGTTGAAAAGACACCATATGGGATATGGACTGGGAAGCGTCCTAATTTGTCTTTTATGAGGATTTGGGGTTGTGAGGCTTTCGTGAGACGAGAAGCATCAGATAAACTCGGCCCTGAATCGGACAAATGCCACTTTGTAGGATATCCTAAGGAAACTAAAGGATATTATTTCTATAATCCCACAGAGCACAAAGTGTTTGTTGCTCGTACTACTATTTTTCTATAAAGAGAATTTATTTCTAGAGAGATTAGTAGGAGGAAAATAGAACTCGAAGAAGTTCGAGATACAGAGATTGGGATGGAACAAGAATAGGAACCACAAGTTGTTGTGGGTGAAAATCCTGTACCTGTAACACGTGGACCACGTAGGTCTAATAGGACTCGGTATGAGCCTGAGAGATATGGATTTCTTTTGACTCATACCGGGGATCTGATGCTCATGGATCAAGATGAGCCCACTTCCTATCAACAGGCCATTACGGGTCCAGACTTTGAGAAATGACACAACCTGAAGGTTTTGTCACTCCAGAAAGCCTCTTGGAGTTGGAATCTTCGTTTTGATGAAGTAATCAAACAGTTTGATTTCATCAAGAACGAAGAAGAGCCATGTGTTTAATAGAAGGTTAGTGGGAGAACTGTTATTTTCTTGCTATTATATATGGATGATATTCTACTCATTGGGAATGATGTTCCATCACTACAGTCCGTAAAGACTTGGTTAAAAAAAAATTTCTCAATGAAGGAATTAGGTGAAGCTGCCTTTGTGTTAGGTATAAAGATCTATAGAGATAGATCTGAAAGTCTTCTTGGCCTAAGTCAGAGTACATACATTGACAAAGTACTAAAAAGGTTTAGTAGCAAGACTCCAAGAAAGAATTTTTGCCCATGTCACATGGTATAACTCTCTCAAAGAATCATTGTCCTAGTACAACTAAGGAGTGAGAACGCACGAGTAAGATCCCATATGCATCTGCAATAGGATCTATCGTGTATGCTATGTTGTGTACTCGACCAGATGTCTCATATGCATTAAGTGTCACAAGCAGGGATCAAGCTGATCCCGGTGAGAGTCACTGGTCAGCTGTGAAGAACATCTTAAAGTACTTAAGAAGGACTAAGGATGCATTCCTTGTTTATGGAAGCATTGATGAGCTTGTTGTAATGGGTTACACCGATGCTAGCTTCCAAACAGACAGGGATTATTTTAGATCGCAGTCAGGATATGTGTTTTGCCTTGGCGGTGGTGCTGTGAGCTAGAAAAGTTCAAAGCAAGAAACAGTAGCCAATTCTACAACTGAGGCTGAGTACATTGCTGCCTCAGATACGGCGAAAGAGGCTGTTTGGATTAAGAAGTTCGTAATTGAACTTGGGGTGGTTCCGAGCATTCACAGCCCGACTGAGCTCTATTGTGACAAAAATGGGACAATCGCACAGGCTCAAGAACCGAGATACCACCAAAGATCCAAACATATACTCCGACGCTATCTTCTCATTAGAGAGATCATTGATAGAGGCGCTGTCAGGCTGTGCAAAATTCCTTCTGAGAACAATGTAGCAGATCCATTGACTAAGCTGCTCACACAGCAAAAGCATGATGGTCATGCTGCATTCATTGGTATTAGATACATGGATGATTGGCTTTAGTGCAAGTGGGAGATTGTTAGTGTAATATGCCTAAAAGCCAATCATTGGATGATTGTATATAGTCATGTATATTGACTAAAGGTTTTATTCCAATAAATATGTTTACATGATAAACGCTTGCACATATTTATAACCCTAGAATATTTCATATTCTTAAAATGTCCCTAGTCGATTATTATTATGGATGGGTTGTAATAATAAATTAAGACTAGCGTATGTTGAGAATTATATGAGATATGAATTCTACATACAGGTACAAGTTAGAGAACTTGTGGACTGGACAAACCCGACATAAGAACACTACATGGAATGTTATATGATTGTCATTAGTGGTTCTTATATGTATTGTCTTTAGACCTGAGATCATCAAGGTTCCCAACATGTGAGTTATATACTTGGATAATACTCTTGGCTATTCGTAACTGAGTAGACCTTAGTGTAATCATTGGGTATATGATATAATGTGTAGTGGGTTTTGTATGATCAAGATGGGACTCATCCAACCCTTATAACGGGTATATTATCAGATGGGCCTCTTGATAGAGTTGAACTGTAAATGCATGGCCATGCTCGGATTATGTGGTTTGGTGATATTATTAGTATCCGTTTTACACAGTTAACTCGGGGATCAAGAAACTTAGATTAAACATATGCGAGAATGACATATTCTATGTCTCGTGTTTGATTTTGATATTATAGGACAAAGGGACGAAGACACAATGATGATGAGACTTGTTGAATCGGTATTGATCTTGTCACTTGGGTAGCAGTGATGTGTTGCTAGACACCGATTTTTTTTATAATTATAAATATGGTTTTATAATTATTGCCAACGTGATTAGAGCCTATAAGGTCGCACACTTAGGACTGTTTAATTTGAGCCACGAGTCCAAAAGAGTTTGGACAAGTTATTGGACCTTATTTTGGATTATTAATAATAAGCCCAACTTAAGTTTATTATTAAGCCCGAAATACTATAGCCCAAATGTGATTAGGGTTAATCCAGTACATACAGGGTTTTATGTCTCTATATATATGTTGATATATAGACTGGTGAAAAGGGTGTGTGTGAACATATATTACTAAGAGACAGAAAACCTAGCTGTTCTCTCATTCTTAGAAACAGCTAGCACTCTGAGAAGAGAGGTTGTGCTGTGAGAAGAGAGGTTGTGAAGGCTCGATCCAGAAATCGTGTGACAGTTCCTGGTGATTGACTGTTCGTGTGGATAACTTAGAGAAATTAGATCTTTTGTTCGGTTTTAAACTGATTCAGCTCAACAGTTGATTGAAATATATCAACAAAAACAGGTACTGAATCTCATCTATTCGATTTATCCCATTTCACATGGACCCTGTGATGGTTTCAGATTTGATTCCGTTGCATGTAAATTCCTTATTTGTGTACCCAAAACCTAACTGTAAGTTATACTCCATAGCAAAATGGAGCTAGTGAAAAGAAAAAATAAAACAGTCATGTAGAAGGCTAGGTGTCTTTTGTTTGAGAAACAGATGCCTATGAGCTTTTGGGCAGAGGAGGTGAATACTGCGGTGAATAGAACAGTCATGGAGAAGGCATGATACAATTAGGCTACTACTAGTCTTGCCTGCCCAAAAAGGCTAGAAAATCTTCCAATTAGATGTAAAATCTGTAAGATCAGAAAGGCTAAGCTAGGAGGGGGGGGGGGGGGGGGGGGGGGGGGGGGGGGGGTGAATAGCTTTAGACCTAGAACTGAAAATATTTGCAGGAAATAAAATGCGGAATTGAAAGAAGGACACAAGAGATTTTTATACTGGTTCACACATAACTAATTTGTGGCTAATCCAGTCCTTCAATGTTCACTTGAAGAGTTCACTATCTACCGTTAAGCTTCCGGGTGCTTAACAAACCGTTTACAACCTAGGAATTCTAATCACAAGAATTCTACACACTTGCTTGAAGATACCTCACTTCAAGACTTCTCTCAAGGAAAGAAAATCACTCTTCCTATGAGTAGCTACAAGGGAACAAACCTCCCTTTCAGTGTATGAACAACACTACAAAGATTACTCAAACAAAAGCTCTCTCAAGAGTGGGTATGAGTTACAATTAAGCTCTAATAAGGCAACTCTCAATAATCTCAAAGGAATTGGCTCTTAAACTTGAATGATTGTTTTGCAATGAATGGTGAATGAATAGAGAGTTGATTGTTGTTATTTCAGAGATTTAAATGATCTATTTATAAGCTCAAAAACATGCATTACCGTTGTGGAATCAATCCAAAACACCTTTAGACAAGATTGTGGAAAGCTAAAAAAGTAGTCTGAAAAGGTGTCTGAACATCGATGTTGGAAACTAGAACATCGATGTTCTTATCCTTTAAATATGTATTTTTGACCCAACGGTAACAAGAACATCGATGTTGAGAAAGTGGACATCGATGTTATATCCTTTAATTTTGAATTTCTGGGCTAACGGTCACAAGGACATCGATGTTCTCAAAATGGACATCGATGTTGGCCAAAACATTGTCCAAGCCCCGAGACCAAATAACATCAATGTTGTAATGGTGAACATCGATGTTTCCAAACCTCTGCCAAGGAATTTTGAAAACTTATTTTAAGAACATCGATGTTGGAAATTAGGACATCGATGTTATGCCCTTAAAAAAATTTCTTTGTTCAAAACCCGAGCCAAAATAACATCGATGTTAGGAAGGTGAACATCGATGTTGCCAAGGCTCTGCCAAACAATTTTGAGAGCTCAAAAGAAGGACATCGATGTTTGAAATAAGGACATCGATGTTATGCTGGGGCAGGGCATTTTTTGATTGCAACGGTCATGTGAACATCGATGTTTGGGATACCAACATCGATGTTCAAACCTTACCGCCTATTCTGGAAAATCATTTGAAGGCAGGACATCGATGTCTAGAGTTTCAACATCGATGTTCATTGCTTAAAAACATATTTGATCATTGAAATGATGCTATGAAATGCATGAGTAAAACTTGTTTTGTTTTGAGCCAATGCCTAAGAGAAGTTGAGTGTTTTACCTTGTACAAAGGGGTCCTAACTTCTCTTCTCTTGCTCTTTTTGCACTTTAACTCTTGATCATATCTTCACTTGAATTCTTGATCACTTTGGTTGAGTACGTGTTTGCTTGATTTCTTTTTGCTTCATCTTTGTTATGATCTTGGTTTGTCATTTATCAAAACCTGTAATGAATGAACCATGAAGACATAGGTTCTAACAATTTCCCCCTTTTTGATAATGACAAACACCTAGAAGTATATGCTAATGTTTATAACATAAAGATGATTCCCCCTATGTTTTTCAAACTATGATTCCCCATATCTTGGTGCATATACTTCTTCCTATCTTCCCCTTTTTGGCATTAGCAAAAAGAAATAGCGAGTAGAAGAGGTTGGGAAGTGCTTATGTAAGAAATAGGTGGAGCTTTGAAACATATTAGCTACACCTATACACTTCTATATGTGCTGAAATAAAGAACGGTAAAACCCTTAATGTTCCTATTGCCATTTCCTCCTCCATATATGGCATGTTCCCCCTATCTAGTTGCTTTGGTGAGGGGAGTACCTGCAAAAGAAGTTAGGGGACTCTCCGACGCTCAAGTCATTAATGTTCAAAAGAATATAAATAAGGAATGCAGAGATTACATCAAAGTAGAGTCAAGAATGCCAAGTTCAGTTCGAATACGAAAGTATGACTCTTTGTCTAAAGGCTTTGTAAAGATGTCAACTAGTTGAAATTTTGTTTCAACAAATTCAATAGTTATATCTCCTTTAGACACATGATCTCTAATGAAGTGATGCCTAATGTCTATGTGTTTAGTTCTAGAGTGAAGAATAGGATTCTTGGTTAAGCATATGGCACTTGTGTTATCACATCTAAGAGGCACTTGACTAAGGCTTAGACCATAATCCTTTAGTTGTTCCTTCATCCAAAGAATTTGTGCACAACAACTTCCAGCGGCAACGTATTCCGCTTCGGTGGTAGACAACACAACACTAGCCTGTTTCTTGCTAAACCATGAAACTAATGAGCTCCCTAGGAGATGACATGTACCACTAGTGCTTTTTCGATCTAATTTGTAGCCTGCAAAATCAGAGTCGGAATAGCCTACAAGATGATGCGTAGAGCCTTTAGGATACCACAATCCAATATTTATTGTGCCTACAAGATATTTCGTTATTCGTTTTATAGCCTTAAGATGAGACTCTTTAGGACAAGATTGAAA